>JACCGJ010001220.1:0-12671 GCA_013407085.1 Atriophallophorus winterbourni
TAGATAGATAAATAGAAGATAGATAGATAGACGGATAGAAAGGGAGATAGAAAGATAGAGAGATAGATAGATAGATAGATAGATAGATAGATAGATAGATACATGGATAGATAGATAGATAGATAGATAGATAGATAGATAGATAGATAGATAGATAGATAAAGAGATAGATAGATAGATAGATAGATAGATAGATAGATAGATAGATAGATTGATAGATAGATAGATGGATAGAAAGATAGATAGATAGATGGTGATATACATAACTGGACATCAGCATCGAAGACGCAATGCACCGATTTAGACAAGATTGTTAGTTAAGAGCTTAGCCGTGTACACCTGGCTCACGTCTACGTCACCGCGTCTTGTACAGCTAAGGATACGGTATCGATTTGTAGAATACTTGAAGATGAAATTCACATACTCACCTCGAATTCGTCGAATATCTCGCGATGATGGTAGTACGCGTGTGAGAATATCCGATAAACACGGCGACCTACCGAATCCAGACGATTGATCGAGGTCATTTTAATGACAACGCGGCTAGGAAAATACTTGCTACTATTTAATAAACAGTGTATGGCGTGTGTAATTGATAGCCGGGCACTGAAGTTGTAAACGGTTGAAAGAGCGTGATAGGGTACGTTTGATGTGCGTCAAGGAATTAATCAAAGTAATTGTGTTGAAAATGTTGTATGGCATCCCGAGATGTTGCTGAAAAGTGATTCTTATAGAAATTCCAAACACTTAAATTTTGTGTCTAATGAAGTCTTATTACCACGTGTGATAAATATCAACGGAATAAGGTCAGCATTTCTACACGAATATCCAGTCGTTCTAAACTTGTAATGTAACACCAAGTTAAGGTGATCGCAATGTAGCGAGTTGTACGGGGAACACGTAGTAGTCTTGCTGTTGTTATCTCTTTATTACAACTACGTCCTAGCCTGGAAAACACGACAGCACCGCATCTCAATGTATGGTGCTTCAAGGATGTGATTTCAGGCATACATGGGCCAGCATGAAAAAATATATCGATAAAACGAGGCAAGCCGCCAAATGGTTTTACTCGCACGTAAGTGATCAAATAGTTTTCTCAAACATACACCATGGGAATCGAGCAATAAATTCAGTAATAAATGGTTGAGTGTTTATCGACAGCGCCGACTGCAATGTGAGACGAGGACCATTTTAAATTAGTTTTACCTGTACGAAATCTAAACAACGCAAAATACATAAACATGATGCAGATGGCATGAAAGGTTTCCTATTGTGATGTCATGACACACTAGAATAAATCAAGAAAACAAGTGATTAGCGCAACTTTGAGATTGATAAGGCTTGATTAAACAATGCTATCCCGGTATGTTACAGACTTAAATCTAAGTGGAATTCTCGCAGAAGGCGAAAATTTCTTGTAAAAATAGAAAAATGAGATTAGTTGTTGCTTAAATGCATGACAAAAACACGTACGCACAGATTACATCATATGCAACTGATGTAAAACAAATGGAAAAAATAGTGCATTAAATCGCTTACGAAACGACTTCGAATAATTGAGTAGATATTATATAAATGAAACGGTGTGAATGGAAGTACGAAATAAAACGAATAAACGGGATTTAGTTTTATCTAGTGTACCTCTTTTGGTGTTTTGTGAGCAGCGCATAGAAAAATCCATTGTTCTGTTGCAGTCATCTGTGGGCAAGTCTTTGCTGTGCATACATCTTGTAAGCGAACTGCCAAGCCATTCAGTTCCATACAAAACTGGCGTAAATGCTCATATTTCCAAACCGTTGGGTCTTGGCCTTTCGGTGCGGTTAGAATCTCTTCGATGTTCTTACGATCCCGTCGGATAAGTTGTTGAATGTACTAATGTATAAAAACTAAGTTAGCAATAGTAAGTACCTGTAGCACGGCTAAAGTACTCTCCATTTCCTCGAAAGGTTCTTCTGGCCAGTTACACCACTCCTAAAAATGAATTTAATGAAAAACAACCAAACCTCTGCTTTGGTGCCGGGTCTGTTTCGCCGCAAAATCGAAGCGCTCATGACGTCTTGAGTAAAAGCTTCAGAACATACGGAAGTGTATTCGAGGAAACGTGCAATGATGATGGAAAATAGTTAATAACCTCAATCAGTGTACATAAAAATCAATTGTAAATCCGAAGATTAGCACTTCGTGTAATCTAGTGGGTAGAAAGTGGTTCAGCCTGAAAGATAATACTGTGAAGTAACTACGATTGCGGTATTGCTGTTTTGCGATATCATCTACAGCTGCCTAAATGAGACACGGAGAATAATTTTACAACTAATTACGAGATACCAAAAGTGACTTCTAATTCCAGTTATTAGCTTAGGTCTTGGAAATACGTGCCGAGTATTTGGCAACACTTCCGAGATATGAGGAGCTATACATTGGAAGCAATCAAACACTAAGTCAAACCAAAACACCCTCAAGACTTTTATATTTTATCCAAGCAATTTGAACAATCTGAAATTTGAACGAGATACACACAGCGGTTGAACCAACAAGCAGTCTGTACTGCTAATCTTTTCGTATGTATCGCATTGTGTGTATATATTGAATTTCAAGCTTGTGTTTCCAAACATCCTGCACACAACTGTTTTGAGGCTTATTGCAACTAATCTTACTGTCTCAACCTGATGAAGGCAAACAGGAAGAAACCGTTAGTGACGTGCAAGTGCGATCCTTCAAGGTCATATCGGAGTTCAGTGACGTCCTCGCTAATTCTAAAGCGCTTGTATTGCTATGATCCATCTCTGAACTATTGCTGCAGTAGATTTTGTCAATGAAGACGTCGGATTGTAAATAAATTTCAGTGCACGGTAAATTGAAATTGCAACTAGCATTCACCACATTCACCAAGATTTGAATTCAAACCTCTGTTGTCGAAAGATAATATATTTTTGGTCTCTTCTAATTTACCATAGATTATCTAAAACGTTCACTCAAAATGTGCATTGTTTCATCACTTTGTAAAGGGTGTCAAATAGTATTCTTTCGTCAAATATAAATATAATGCACCATCCATAACACATTGCAAATGTGAACTCACAATAAATGCGATCATTTTTTTGATGTGATCAGTTGCTTTTAACTGAAATTATGGTTTCTACTAATTCTGGCTCTGAAATACAAAATGTTAAACACTAATATTTTATCATTTATGTTTTCTCCAGCTGGTGAATATGATATCGGTGAGTAGAATAATGATAATATCACTTGTATGTGCAACATAAGAAACATAAAATTCATTATAATGTAAAGTTGCTGTCAAATAGGTTTGTCACAAACAACTACATTGTCTACGTACAAAATCGCAAAATTGATTTCGCTTCAGTGGCTCCATGTGTCTTCAAAAACCCAACTTGTTTCCATGGAACTACATTAGTAGAAAATCACTTTGAGATTTACTTGCTAACACTGCTTTCAAATGAACCATACTGGCTATTATGCAAGCATACACAGATACGTCATTCCGCAAAAAATGCTCGCATGAATAACTTCTTAAATTACATGAAGACATCCATGTGTATGGGATGAAAGTCATTGATGTGAAAACAATAAACATTATTGCGATTTACCATTAAGCTACACTACGTCGATTTGGTAGATGTCTCACAATAATTTTTAGTGGACATAGTATCAGATACGGAATATAAAATTTACCGTAAAACGTTCTACATTATTTTCTGTCCGCATGGTCGCTAATCATGAATAAATTGAGACAATTTCCCAGAAAATGGTTTACACAGTTAATACCTATTAGCCTCCAAGGTAATATATCTAGTCAAGTAGTTCATTTGAGACCTTGTGTTGTATTTTATTTTTTCTCATAAACAGATTATTGGATTTTTATCCAAGGGAAAACGTTTTGGCGAGGCTGGTTTCGTAACCTATTTAGTTATTGCATAAACCATAGGCAACGCTTAGCAATTGACTGCTCTGACACCTATGCTATTTCGAACCGCTTTCTTTGTATAACTATATTGAGCATAATGTTCACTTGCTCTGGATGAACTGAATGTTAATTTTGATTTGTTGAACATTATGAGGGATAGTTTTTCTTATTATGCTTGCTTGATGAGAAAGATTCACATAAAACAGGTATTGTAGAAACGTGAAACATAAACACACATCAAGTCCGTGGTAGTTTAGTGGTCGTGCATGCTTGTGAGCAGATTGATCACAAATTTCACGAAACATTTTTGCATATAGCTATGGATATATTCTTGATTCGTTTTCAGTCAAAATAATATACAGAACTGCTAAATCGTGAATGAGATTGAATCGGATGTCAAATTTATACTTAAATGACACTGTTACATTAGGTTCGTACAACGAACCACAATGTTCAAACACAGAATCACAAAGTGCCTGGTATGTGAGCAACACATCACTTTGGTCATCCATAAGTGTCTCGTGTGCTTGACCAAGACTTACTTTGTGATTCTGTGTTTGAACATCGTGTTTCGTTGTACGAACCCTATGTATCAGTGGCATTCATGTCTAAAATTCAACAGCATTTTCTTTCGGGACCAACGTGCATTAAATTCGACGAAGTAGGCACATCGCATAAGTAACTAGGCAGATTACACATTATAAAGCATACAAATAACATTTCAATAATAAGGATTCTTATCGATAGATGTTATATTACTTATTCAAAAATATTGACGTATTCTATTCCACAAACTATATTGTTTCATTATATTAATACTAATATCCCGGTAAACATTGTTCAGTAAAATGTATGCATTTTTCAAAACAAGTAATCAATACACGATTGTATTTCAGTCTATGATATCATCATAAAAGCTCCACTTTTGGCGATTGCAAATGGTTTGACATTTTGCGAACATGTGAGTTGACAGCACATTTGGTGTTTGACTAAACATTATTTGAATTTTTATTCGGCATTACCCAAAATAGACACATTGATATGTTCGTTGAGGAAAAAATAATTTTGTAATACTACTCAATTATTAGAGTAACAAGTTTCCAAAATTTTAGCACAAGCATTTTAGTGTTTGTAAAATTTCGCTGATATTATCCCTGACAAAAGGCACAGATATTATCTCAGAGCCATTTTCATAAAATTATTTCAAAATGTTTCACTGAAATTAAATAGTAGAATTAAATCATCATGTCACATCAAACAAGTATTTGCTCGTAGGTAATATGCATGTCGGTGATTTCGGAACATGCATACGAATAGTAATCTGGAAGTTTTATATATCTGAAATTGTTTTGCACCATATTGGGGATGTTTTTGTGGGTTTTCGTAACTCAAGGCACGATAATTTTATGATTATACTCCCTTAAAAATGTGCTAGGTCATCGCGGTTATCATTCAAACGTTGACGGTACGCTTTTTGCAGCAAGGAAAGTTGAGCATTCCGGATTGAACACATGCAACGAAATATGCTATGACCTACCGAGTAAAAGCCAGACGCCGTGCCTTCTTTGCTAAGGCTACCTTGTAATTACAATTTAATGAAACATTGAGATGCAGTGTTAGCACAAACTTAAATCAATTGAATGTGAAATTAATTATGGAGAGATATTTAAAACAGTTACATTTATTTAGTTCCAAATGGTCCTGGCAAGACAAACAAACATAAGACCGGAATGCGTTCAGTTGGAATCGCCAATTGTTCGGGTGAATGAATTCTACGGCTTCATACGAGGAAATATTAGCAAGCAGGAACTGTCTCCTTAATACTTTGGTGCGCTCAAATCTCAATTCAATTTCAACAAAGTTATGACGAGACTTTTCGGGAACGAGTTCTCAATGTGGGAAGTGAATACGGTTCCTTGTTATTGTGAGTGTCACTTTTAGCTTCAATATTCAATTTTTGAATCTATGTATGTTTTACGTTCCTCACCATGTTGTGATAGTTTGTGGAGGGATTTTAGCTTTGGAATTCAAATGTATTAATATGTAAGACGGCGTGAAGTATGCGGGAGTCCTCTTCTTGTTATGTATATTTATGTCTGATATTGAACGAAGTAGGCAAAACATATAATTGACCAGGTGGGTCGTACCAACTTGTCTGCCATTATTCCCTCGTGTCAATGCATGTCAATCCAGATCCTACAGTCACTGCCTGATGTGGGCAAACAGTACAAAACTGCAGTGTTGTGCGTGTGATGGAAATGCATACAACTGAGCATTGTTGGGCAAATATCAGTTTGGATACATGAAATTAAATAATTTTCTACGAAATTTCTCTTAATTTTGTGCATGATTTTCTAATGTCGATTTTCAACACACATCATTTAATTCATTGCGTTCTGCATAATTATGCAGTTCAGTTAGAAATTAACTACCAATCAATAAAATTGACAAAACTTTGAAGTGACTAAGAATATGCGTTCCGTTTGCACTTGTTAGCTCATCTCCATTTAAAAGCTGTCAACCACACATATTATTTCTAAGCATTTTCCACCGTCGTCTTAACTGCAATGATTTACTGTTATAATTCTGAATATCATTTGCGCCTATTTACTTAAAATATCACAATGATTGTAGTAACATTAATTGGAATAACTGAGTTTCATTGCATTTCAAATTTTGATTTATAATTGTTATTAGATTATGTTTTTTGTCCATATATCTATTAGTTCAAATTCATGATCTAATAAATCTGCTTTATAACTGAAATTAATGGCAATATTTTAAGATGAGTGAACAATCACAGATTTTTTGTTGCCTTTATTATCAGACTATCTGGGATCAAATGTTAGCAATGGATTTATTGGTAGGTGAATAGAAAATGTAAACATTGTTTTAAAAATGTAATTATAGACTGTGTTCGTCACATCATCTATTGTGTTTGATCTCAAAAATCATGTGAATATTGATAACAATTACACATATACATGAATTAATGTAGCGTTTTAAAATTATTAAATCTGTACTTTAGATGCATATGAATAATAAATCTTTCACTTTAAAATGTATCAAAATCATTCATATCACTTATACTAATCTTATTTTATAATTGGCATCATTTAAATCATGCTTTCGGTTTTTGGCCTCCTTCGATATATGTCGACCATGGATGTACATCACAATCCCATGAATATTTATGTTCTACAGCTTTTCGAAAGACTAAACAGTCGGAATGAATAATCTCTCACACAGCGCTTGCATGGATAGACAGAAATCGGCCCTTAAACGTCAGATACACGCCAAGGGCTTGATCGGCGTTCAGTAGCCAAGTTTTGTATCTGCTTCTCCTCAGTTTACAGACAACGATTTACACAATGCATCTAATGTGAGCTGTCGATAGCAAGTTTTTCCCAACTCGCAAGGTCAATGACGAGAGCTTTCATATCTCTTTTGCAAACGTTTTTGTACTGCAAGCGCGGTCTGTCCAATGATCGACTTCCTGTTTTCACCTCAACATACATACGAATATTTTTCATTCTGTAGACGTAGCGCCACCGCAGGCGGCGCTATCGTATTAGGTTGAACATGCTCTGAAGACCAGCTTTTGAATTAGAATTAGTCACTTTGTCATTTGACGATATGTTAAAATCCGACAGATGCTTCGTCGATGAAAAGCATTCAACTTCCGTTCGTGTCTTGCGTGGATAGTTCAAGTTTCACTGCAGTACAGTAGAGCATTCAGTTCGCACGCACTGTATACCATCATCCTTGTTTTTACGGTTAACTTTCGGTTACACCAAACACGAGACTTCAGTCGGGGCAAAATGGCAGCTGCGCTCCCAATCTGATTATCAATCTCTATGTTGAATCAATAAAAACAGCGTATTATGGGAAACGCTGTTTCCGACACTTTTCTTGAAGTTGTCTCACGAAGCAGATCATATCAACGGTTGATCTTTCACTGCGGAAGCCACTTTGCGATTTGAAGTAAACTCTATTAGCCAAAGCTTGTCGGCGAATCCATAAGGCTTAAACAAACAATTTGTCCACAGCATTCAGAAGGGAGATTCCACTGTAATGTTTGCAGTCGCCTTTATTACCCTTATTCTTAAATAGCTTGATGAACTTTGTGTCTTCCATCCCTTGTTAGATACACTCCTCCTGCCAGCACTGAAGAAGCAGATAGTAAAAATGCTGTAATAATGCTATTCTACAGCATTTGATGACCTCAAGTGTAATTCCGGCTTCACCACGGAAATTCATGTTCGCTAAGTGGTCGATAGCCTTATTCAGCGCATCAAGAGTAGGAGGAGTTTATATATGTTCAATGGTTGACAACCGCTCAGCAATTTCAAGTTAAACAGTACTTTTCCTAGAAAGGAGGAGTGCTCTACCCATCATTTCATCTACTGAGTTTCATCGAGAATCCTGTTACCAGGTAAAGACTTAATAGGAGCCGTTTTAAGTTTGTTCGACCAATGGTTCTCTTGATTCCATCATAGATACCCTGAAAATTTCAGCGTTTTGGATACTGTCTGATTTCAGTACAATAGTCATTTGCACAATGTCTTGCAGTCTGTTGGACCTTATTTCTAGCTTCTCTTAGAAGTAGTAAGTTTTCATCTGCTGGCATATCTTTACACTACACGAATGCTGACCGTTTTTTATCCAACACATGAGTCATCTCAAAAGATGTTGCTTCGAACCAGTCGCTCGTTCAAGCTTCTTTGTAAAGTGCTGCTCAGCCTTTTCAGCTTTTCAGCGATTTTCATGTTTTATGAACCCGATTCGACTGGGGAAACTTAAGTTTTGCACAAACCAGCGAGTATTCATTGTCGCAATCTTCGCTTTGATATGATCTGGTGAGGAGTACACTCCAAATAATGGTGCGCCTAACAAGAATAAGATCATGCTAATGACTATGCTTAGCGCGAAGGTGTTTTCAACTAACTTGATGCTGTGGTTTTCTTTGAAAAATCATGTTACTTAAACAAAGACTGGACTATGTGCATAGTTCTAAAATGTGTGTTACATTGTCATTGGTTTTACCTACTCCGAACATTCCGAGACTATTTGCCAAGACTCGTAATCTGCACCAAATCTGGGATTAAAATCAAACAATAAAACTACACAGTTTTTGTGGCACGTTTTTTATGACTGTTGTGATGTTATGATGAAATGCGTTTTTTCAGCAAGCGTTGCAGAGAGCGTCGGTGCAGAATCTTTGACCAATGTAATGGTAATGTACTTCAGATTAAGATTCCAAATCCATTCGCTCCAACTGTTTCTGCTGCTTTAATCAGCTGTTTCACACGGCAAACCAAAATCCGTGCGGTCGATGCTCACGAGAACGCCTTCATTTTCAAAAATATCTTCAATCTCTTTTTGTTAGCATACCAGTGTCTGGTAATCGCGTCACTTGCATGGCAGTCACGTCGACATTCAGCCGTTTTCATCTGGTTGCTGATCAAAGCTGATTTGTGTACGCTTCTATTATTCAAGACTTCGTCATGAAATCCTAGAAGCATGGTCCATACGTTCTAGGTTCACTGTTCAATTAATGTCCTACGTTGTTCAGTAATTCGTTTCGCTGGTGCGAAAATATCAAGTCTTTTTGTCGGTTGATTTCTAATCACCATGCTTTCAATGAGAATAGCAGTCCTTGGCAAGACGGCACTTTTTTACTAGGTGCGGCCCAAATTAATGCTAAAGGTAGTCGTCCAATTACACCTGAAAATCTCTCCCACCGTCCAAAGAAAGCCACAAACACTAAGCTCTACCCTATTCGAGCTATAGCTTTTAACCGTTATCCGACGTTTCCCGTGTAATTATCCATAGCAACGGAATGTAATGTCTTTTTAATTGATGCGTTGAGATGTACGTCAGGGCAGTTTAATATGGAGAACTTGTTTTTGCGCATACAGGGAGTGCTCCCTCTTCACGGCAGTACCGGAACCAAATGAAACAGCTAGGCTGATACGTTTAAACAAGGATGCCGTCGCAGAAGTTGGCATGACGAAGTTAAATACAACTTCGGACAACCTAACGTGACTCCGGCTACATTATCAGTATTAGTACAAAATTTGATGTACCGGGTAACTTGAATCATACACCGATACACGGCAGAGAACCGTATATGTTTACTGTGCATGCAATAAAATAAGCATTGTAGGATGTGTCATTCTGTAATCTACTCGGCAATATCAAGTAGAAACGAATTTGGGTGTTCCCTCCGATTCATGTGGTTGAAAAAGCAGCACTATTTCGACATACTGACATAACTACATATAGAGTTACAAATCCGGAATAATGTTAATTAATTTTTCCCGTAGCATAATTACCTTCGCTTAATTCCAGGTTTAGACTTGATATATGAAACGGAAATCGACAACACCGTTACCAACTTTACCACGTTAGCGTGCAATGAGGTGAGTTGTAATTCCATATATCATACGTATTTACATTCCTGATACTGGATATTTAATCGATTTGTTGTGGTACCAGCGTTCAAACACGTTCAAAATGAATGAGGTATATACTTCCTAGTTTGTGCTCATTGAGTTAATTTTGATTTACTTTATAAAGCTTTTGGACTTATTCCACGTGAACGAAAGTCATATCGCTTGTTTCTCGAGGATCGAAGACGTGGCCAGTCGCTTGGTGTTCGCAAACTTCACGTTCAAATCTGAATTACTCTATGGTACAGGAGAACCCTCGTGGAATGCGGCGCTTCTGATGAAATTGAAACAGAAGGCAGATAAACAAGATCGAGTTGTATTGGTGCGTCCGCCGAGAAGAAAGAAATATTCTGAAAAAGACTGTTTGTAAAATTCTGTTTCAAGCAATTCGTGTTGTTTCTTTAATAAACTGCAATAAATCTATGTATGTTTTCTTCTTGCGCAAATTCTCCGAACGTCATCCTTGGCTACTGCTGGTCAGAGTTTCAAAGTTGAGAGCACAGTTATTGTCATTGATTCTGGAATAATACTTGCAACAGAATAAAACCTCATCTAGTTTGCATATAATTAACGAATAATTTGCTATTATATAAACCTATTCTCTTAAATAATGCGATATAAAATGTTTCTATTATATATAATCACTTATTTTGTTCCACTTATCTCAGATTAAACTGCTGTGCCTAAAAATTCATTAGGCATTCAATTTACTAAACAGGATAGTTGGAATAATTGGATCGGCCCATGATTATTTGGTTCCATTAGAATATTACTAGTGGTTGTTTGGAAAATCCTTCAAGAAAGCTAGGAGCAAGGTCTATAAAACATTAAATTGTTCAGATTTAATTCTCTAAATCACGATTGATCAGTCTATAATTCTGAATCCGAGCATGTGGTCGTATACTGTATACAAATTGTAAAGGTGCTTTACGGATGAGTGCAATTGTCGAGCTTACACGGTGATTTGTAGAGCACAACCTCCTGGACTGCACAAGAGCGTGAAATGTCAACATGTGTGAGAAAAGCATTCGCAGACACGCAAAAATCTAAGTTTCGGAAGAATCGCATCCTAACGGATCGAGCTACATCCTCCTAATTATTAGCAAATGGACAACGTCAACCACTTTTCAACGATATTCCATTCGTAAATGTTTATCAAAGTCCATAACGTGAAGGGGTCATGAATTAATAGGGTTATCACAAAATCAATTGACGATTCTGAAAAATTTGACAAGCTGTGCTAACGTATTGAGAACAGTGTTGTATTAATAAATGTGGGTATTTTTTTGTGCTGCGGATAATAAACGCGTTTGAACAATTTGTGAAATTAATTAGCGTTATACCGGTTTACTACGCGGAGAGTTTGGGTGCAATCGATCAGTGACTCCATGAAGATGACGTAGTTACTTTTCGTTTGAGTGTACTCCGAATAGCGTATTTGAGGTTAGGACGCAATATGTAATTTTGACATGAATTACTTGACGTCATCCTGTCACTATTTTTACTTATCCTAATTTAGAAAATGTCACATAGACCCAGAAGTCGAAATCTTCCGGTTTACGGAACACAGCGAATAACCCTTACTAGCATTTTTGCTCGGTGAAATATTCTATCGAGAAGCAATAACATTTCGGAGCCAATGTGCCAAGTACTCTACCGCATACTCCATTGTAGGGCGAAGGTAGACGTTCATTATCTTATGTAACGATACCAGCGAGACTCTTCCAAATATTCTTCTGAATATACTTAATTACCTTCTGGCCTGTCGACGTATATTCAGGCAATGTAACTTTCTATTCAAGTTCCCACTAATCCAGAGTCCAAGTCCATGTAACAACGAGCGAATCGTCAAATTTTCAGTTCTGAACCGATATGTCAAATGAACATTATTCCCATTTGGAGCATCTTGCTTTTCCGTATGCTAAATATCACAACATTCATAGGTGCTCAATCTGACACGTTGTTCAAATCAATTTGAAGTTTCTCATAATCTTCTGCAGAGCAGATTCGTTTATAAATTTCCACAATTTTCACAATTTTAGATGATTTGAGTGGTAGTAAATCTAGCATATATCGTTGTGAGATTCCGTTTGTAGTTTATAGCTTTTGGGATAGCACGCCGTTTACTCTAACTCGTGTACGACTATCTGCTATTTAGTCGCACAAACATGAAAGGAATGGACTACATATTCCTGAATGCATACGGTTTTGAAGAAGCAAATGTTGATTGACACCGGCAATATCTTTTGAATTGTCTAATTGACAAACGTGAATGCAATAACGTCTGTCCA
>JACCGJ010001221.1:0-11612 GCA_013407085.1 Atriophallophorus winterbourni
GGTGTCTCAAATTATGTATACAAGACAACTTAAATGATTCCGTATATTCTAATGGGAATTGATTTTTCTTAAATCACGGAGAGGGTGATTGTCCATCCGCAGCAATATATACGTTACAATCTTGCTGCTCCTCACTATGCTTTGTGAACAATCGATCAAACCCGGCATAGCCATTCGCTTTCGGTATTCGATTTTTTGCATACCATTAACTAGCTCTATCGCTCGTTGATAAATTTTATCCAGCAATTCAAGTCCGTACGCAGCCACCGTGCCGAAAGTGGGATCATGTATTCTATCGTTCGATGGATGTAAGTTTTATAATGTGATGGAGCCTTTAAGAGAGAACCGCTGAAATATTCTAATCAGCATTTCCAAGATACATTTTGCCCTGTTGAAAAATTTCTGGCAATGATTATTCGGTTTCAGGTTATAAGTAATCCACATACCGAGATCCTTCTCATCGCTGGTCATAGTCAAGTTTATTTGACCAGGACTATAAGTATGCTCGTATTGCCGGCCACGTTTTAACATTTAACATTACGTCTGTTGTTAGGCATCGGATTTATTTGAGACAAGTGATCCAAGGAATCAATATCCTCTTACAGCATTAAACAATTTGCAATCGATGGGATTGGCTTCCATATTTCATGAAATCAGCAAAAAGAACCACCTTGCATCAGACTTCTTGCGCAATAACATTTATGAATAACAAGGAAAGGATAGGCATGAGCACCGAACCTTAGTGACGCCGATAGTGTCATTGATAGTTTCTGATATAACGCTGTCAATGCGAATTCGCACATGCCGATCGGTCAGATTTTCCATTATCCACAATAATATGTTTCCTGTTATCTCATATTCCACTAACTTTCGTAAAAGCCTTTGGTACATCAATATAGCAAGCATGAATGAAATATCCTGGGTCCAATGACGTTAGCCAATCGTCCAGAATGATGAGTAAATTTGACAGAAAAGATCTCTTTGTACTAAACCCATGTTGCTTTGTTGATAAACATGTGTTCGTTTCAAGGTGACCCATGATACACTCATTTAGGAAGCGCTCAATAATGTTCAATATGCAAAGGAGCAGCGTATTTTGCTACGTCAGAACGACAGCCACCCTTGTGAATTGGTGTAATCACACCATCTTTCCATGCTGACGGTACGCAACCGTCAGCTGAATACCTCCGCTAGACTGTATGAGAGCTGTCTATAACATGCACGAAGAATAGCTGGAGTGATGATGTCTCCACCCGGATTTTCCTCGTATTTAGTCAACGTAGGTGGCGTACCACAACGACATTGTCAATTATTGGTTCAGTTAGAGGTTTTATCGAGTTGAATTGTTGTTTCAGGCAGATCACTTGGGCGTAAAAACTCGCAAGACCATCCGATGTATCGTGAACTTTATCCGTCATTCCTTTTTTAATGAGCGGAAAAACACCTAGTTTAACTTTGGTTCTTTCATTCACAATTTTCTACAGCATTTTTTGATTATATTCCATTTTTCACCATGAGTTGCTGGTTCGATAAAATCCGTCTCATCGTTTTACCTCAAAGCATTGCGGACACAATCGAATACATGCACGACATGTTCACTCCGCCCCAAAGGAGCTTCGTAGCTGATTGATTCGACATCAAATGCGATTGAAGTCTAAACAAGGTTCAGAATTGATGGCCGATCTGTTCCTTTCATTTGTGTGTGGTTGAAGACATGGTTGTACAAAGGTACTATGTCAAATACTTCGCGAAATGTTTGCTTCAGTGAGTTCGTTGGATGTTATACTATTGAGTATAGCAGCGGAAGGTTGAAGTCTCCGATAATTTATATTTAAGCGCGCTGTCGAGTGTTGATGCGCTGAAGTCTTTCAATAAGCATAACGTTGTGTTCTACGGTTGTACAGCTGTCAAAATATTCCAGGTAACGTGGCACAACAACATTGACGTTAGCGATGGATCGGTATATGAGATGTTGTTTATCTTTAGTCGATTGTGACAATACAACGCAACATCCCTCCAACACTACCACAGGCATGGCGTAAGAGTGTCATATTTGGGATTGAAACTTTACTGTTGGTCATACTCAATTGAAACAAATTTTAAGTCACATCAATAAGGTCAGGAGAATTGTCTACACATATATTAATCAGTTCCGCCAACTTGTTGACTAAACATTGAGCATTTGAATAAATACATTTGATCGATGCTGCTTTAAGTAGTGACGAATCCAGCAGTGTGCTATAAGGCGTCACAAAAGTGATGCTGGATCCTGATGCATAGTCAGCGCATGAAACGTTGAAACATGTGAGCTTTTCATTGGTTGCCGAGAGCATGAATTTACATATAAATCTCGGTGTAAATTGCTTGGCCCTACTCGATTTCAGCTGTACCTACGTCGTTTTTGGAAGTATTGATTTCTTTAATTTGAATGGAAACGCTGATCTCCGCCGTCTTTAGGAGAGGAAGTGTTTGACTCAAGACATTGGATTGGGTGGGCTAATTCTAACATCCTTGGGTAATCTTCGTACCCCTTTTCTATTCCGACCCTAGTATTTCGGCCACAGCACTGGTCGTAAATGCAATTTTCAGGGGTTTCGGCCCATTCCTTTTATATTTTGGCGATAAAGGAACTTGAAAAGATTCCACAAAAACGGAATTAAAAACATCAAGAAAACACACAACGTAGTGCTATTTCGTGACGTCGTACTCTTGGGTGTGCTGACCCGATGCTTGAGTAGGATGTTTTGTTACACCAAGTAGAACATTATTTCGTGATACCGTTTTTCCCTGGCATTCAAGTTTGCCTTCCTCTCGAACCATGTTACATCTGACTGTATTTTGGCTTCTGTCTTGAGTCGTTAAGCATTCCGCAGTACGTTCTCAATATTAGTCCCGCATTTCAGTGTGGCCTATAACAAGCGAGGTTGGCCAATATTAGCTGAAGTTATGTGGCGAGTTACACGAGTCACTTTGTCTGGGATTACATGTGCAAATTTATTAGTTGGAAAAGTTTAGATCAATTATCGTGGTCGTGTTTCTGTTTGCTATCAAACAGGTTTTGTTTAGAATTGCTAAATTTCGTAAATATCACGCTTTCTTAAGAAGATTTCTAATTGCGTATCGCAAAGAAGGAGTTTTTCGAACTTTTGATATTAATCGATGATTTGGCATCTCAGTTATCATGTCCATGCTACATGTTTGTTTATGATGTCAAATTCACTGCATCCAGTGATCACGGTAATCTGCTGAGGGATATTGAAGAGGTTAATAAATGGTCGAAGGATTAGATTATCCATCTAAACTGTAGTAATTGTCATCTTTTGTCTGCAGCAGTCAACAAAATTAAAGTCGCTTCTAATAACTGTAGGATCGACATTCAATCTAATCAGAGGAGACTGTTGTGAAATCACTAGAGAGGAAGAATCTGCTCCAGTCTTCTGTTCTAATAAATTACGACAGTAAATTCGGCTTAATGTAGTTCTGTATTTCTGTGTTCATTTTAGCTAATTCAAAAAATGAATTGACCTCGCTTTCATATGTATTGTCACAGCATTAGCCTTAGTCACAGATTCATCCACTGGTGGTTTTGAAATCGTATTGATAAGGTGATTTACATCAACTATTACTTGCTAACCCAAATGATTTATCAATATTTCCCCCACATGTCGAAGGTCCAACTCGAAACTGGCCATTCTATATACTATTTCTCGATTTGATTCGTCTTGTGACTCACTAGTTGTTCACAAGCTTTGCACATATTCTCGTGGCGATTCTGCTTGTCATAATGCGCTCATCACCCGAGCTGGCAGTGATTATTGTTGCGTTCGGCGGATCCAAGATCATGGCTTAGAAGTTAGTTTTATCTTGCTTTTGGGTAAAGAATCCTCGCTGTCATAGCTTGAACTATTGTTTTTTGTCAGTATGCTTGATCTTGTGATGTGGTTAGACATGTAGGTAGCCTAAAGTGTGTTGTTTGGCTGAGTGATGGGCGTTTCGTCGACTCAATTAAAGATTTTACAAGTGTTTAATAGTATGTAAAGCAACAAGCATTACAATAGGCAGAGAAAGTTAAAAATTAAAATGCAAGTGTGTAAAAAGATAAGTAATAAGACTATGAAAAGTATATGTGTTCGGAAAACGATAACTTTGTTATGGATGGCTTCACAGCAAGAAATCGGATAAATTCCGAAAACTATGATCAAACGTAACTTACAATGCTTAGAATGAGATAAATCCGAGCAGATTCGAAGAAGTTATGACCAAACGTTTAGATTCAAAGTCTTTTTTAGATCTCCTTACCTTTCTTCTCTTTTGCTAGCTGGGCAACAGAAGATAGAGCCTCTATGAGGCGCATTCCTTTTTAATCAGCAAAATATTCGAGGAAAACATCAGATGGAGCCAAATGTTGTACATTTTTGTACTGATTTCAGGCTATATATTATCCACGATTTGTTCACTTCACTGCATTTTAGTTTGCACAGGTGAGTAAGTGGTTGACAAGCCAGTGGAGCGTTTAGAATTTCTCTTGGTTAAAAGCTGCAGAAAAGCGCTCAGCATTGCTTAAACGAATTTTGTCCGTTTGATATTTTCGACGATCATGACGCCAATAGATTATCCGGATTGTATTCACGGAGCACCGCGTTATAACAAATGCTGGAAAAAAGAAGTCTCTCTTCACCAGCACGGTGAGAGGTCAGATTAAATAGAACAATGTATCAAAACAGAAAACTTAAGCATTTACTTTCTGTACGAAATAACGATAAATGTGTGATTTTCCTAAGATTGCGCAGCAATTACTGAGAGTATTCAAGAAATAATTTTAACTAGTCGCGGTCTAAACTTTGCATGATACTCAAGACGAAACTGCAGAATATACGTTTTTCTGGAAGAATGTTCCAGAGGTTTACCACCCTAAGGCTGAAAAAGTGTTTCTTGAAGTTCAACCGACGTTGCTTCTCAGCTAGTTTTAGTGAATGGCCCCGTGGGCCCAGTTTGGGCCTAAGGAAAGGAAGTTGTTCATTATAACGCCACCAAAAACCCTTCGAAAACTAATTTGTGTTAATATCTGAAAAATTAAATTCTTCGTATCACCATATTTTCTACATGATGCATCTTTAAACATCTATCTCTCTTAGCATTAAAATTTGTAAAAATTCTTCAACAATAAATTGCACCGTGAAGTTAGATAGCGACACTACTTCAATCTTAAATAAGTTGAGAAAAATAAAATCTGAATTATTAATGTCTGCGAAACGAAATAAAATCCTTTCGAACATTCTTCGATTCTCTTATAACGTTTTTAAATTCTAAGAAGCCTAATTCCCTTATTGATCATAATATTCTAATACAATCCAATGAATTTGTAGAAACTCTATGCACTGAAACTAGCCAGAGAGAATCCCGCACTAAGAATAGCATTCTCTTTAATGTAGCTGATCAATATTATTCAAATGACTTGAAAAGATGTATTCTCACTCCATATGGTATTCCGGTAGATTGTGCAGATTTTGTGCGCTTGCGCAAAATTAACATTTAAAGGCAAACCATAATTCTAATAAGATGGACTGACTAATATTTCGTGTCATATTTATTAGAGAATTAAAATAATTTGAAACCCATACTTGGAATTTCTAATGTTATTATAGAACCTTGCTTCATCACAATGCAGAGTCGTTTCGATCGTAAGAAGCGTTAAATTAACAATATAACCCTAAACAAATCATCTTCCAACTGAAAGCATGCATTGAGATTTATCCGTATTTAGTACACCTGCAAGAAGTCAAGCTTTAACATCTTCGGCAGCCTACAACATCATGCACAGAACACCATCGTCATCTGAGCTTTAATTTCGCTTACCACATTTAGACAGACTCAAGCTCTTCCTTCCGACACAAGCTCATTTAGAAACACAGTAGTCAAGACTCCATTACATTAAAAAGTAAAGTTTTTAATAAAAATATTAGGCAAACATATGATGTCACTTGCCGTAATAACGACCACACTGCCCTATGCAGTATAACCGGTCCCCATTAGTCAACGCCTGCCTTCAACAACCCTCCACTTGCAAACCTTGTATTTATACTCAACCATTTTTCTATTCTGATTAAATGACTCGAAACCTTCCATTTTACAAACGATACACACGTCAACTCATTCACACACACGCATGTTTATGACCATGCCTTTTTTCCCAAAAATATCAAATTGTATATGAAGTACCCTAAAGTTTTGCCCAATTTTACCATCACTTCTTTTAATCTCGCTCCTTCTTGTTTAGTATCATACAACATCAATCAAACCCTAAATGCAAATCCTAAAATCTTTTCTCATTTCGAACTCAGTATAAATTATTATTATAAAATGAAAATTGAACACGATATAAACAGGCTGACTGAACACATACGGTACTCAATTACCAGATATTTAGAAATTATTGAAATTCGAAACGTGGTGGCGGTAATCTCATTTATGTTCATTCCTGATTTACATTCGATACCTTAACCTCACCTAGTCTATCATAAGTAGAAGGCTCAAAATGGTTGTATCATTATATTCCTATCTCTTAGTAGGTTGCATTTATTATTCACCGTCTTTCACTATCACTATAATGGATTCTCTAACTCATGCGTTTATTAAAGCATATCTACCCCACGCACAATATAAAATCATTGCTGGTGTTTTCAACATGTCAAAGTAAAAACTAGCATGATCCTGCTAATCACAGTTGCTGTGCACCTTTCATCAGAACGTCAGGTTGAATAGGGTATAAGCAAATTATTGACAAACCTACTCGAAATGACAATATCCTGCACCTCGTTTTAACTATGAACCTGTACCAAGCTAACCTGGAGGTAATTCCATCGTTCTTTTGAACACCGTCATCGGATAATATGAAAATAATTCCGAATCTCCATATGCGGCATGATTTTAAGCATAGCTTGAGAAACAGTGAAAATACTATTTAATTAACAAGGGTTCGCACTAAATTAAGGAACAATTTCCATTTAACTAAATATGCTAAACTGTGGAATCTTATTCCAAAATATATAAGACATAGCTCCGCTTTAGACGAATTGAAGTAAATGGGGCTTCATTCCATACCATTGAAAAAATACGCGACCTTCCTAACCTGAATGTTCTACCTGATGATTTATATAATAATGGCATTCCTGGTTAATGCCAATAAATTAATTTTCATAACTTTGGAAAGAACACGCTCTCGATTTCGAGTAGCTACTTCACGGCATAAAATTTCAACCCCCACTCATATAAAGCTGGCCCACAGGAGACCTCAACCTAGTGGAATCAATTTCCTTCGCCTAACGGATATGAGAACAGTTCATATTCTGGATATACTAATCTATACCAAACAATCGTAACGAAAATTATCGGTAAATCAAAAACACATAACTTCACGCATCATGGATGAACATTATCCGTTAAACTTTAGTGCTTTCCGAAACATTCATAAATTTTTTCTCGCAATGCCAGTGTTTTTGTATAATATCAGATCACTTACTGATAATCTGGGAGCAATTTGTAAATTCACACACCGTTTACCTTTATATTTAATAAACTTAAAATCCCGCTGCTAAAGTGATTTTTAAAAAGTATTTGCAATTATACATACTACATTTTGCTTGCTGAAACCTTTTTATCTATCATTGTTAATGATTTGTATGCTCTGATTCCCAAGAATAAAATTATTTATTTATTTATTCATTATCATTCCAAATATTGTGCGGTACTGTTTCTGTCAGCTTGTCTAAGTCATCCAGTGATAAGCAAACATACAACCACATTAACTGTAATGTAATTGTAGAATTCATTGAAACAGGAGACCGGAGCCGATTCTTTTTCTCTAGTGATTTCAAAACGTTCTATTTAAAATTTTATTTAAAACTCGAAGACTAACTTATGAAGGCATCATATAAGCTCATTAGGCGCACAACATTAACGAAAGTCCAGAAAAAAGAATAGAAAATAATGGAGCTACCTTCTGTTGCTATGGAAGCTCATGAGATTTTCGCTCTTCTTCTTTTTCATAAACTATCAAGAAATCAGAGATATGCTTCAGACAACACAGCTAGAGCCGATAAAAACAAAGTTCTCATGAGTCAGCTGAAATCACTAAGTAAGATTTCCAAGTTAAGATCATCCAACTCACCCAGCTACATTGATTTCATTATCAAATATTGTAATTCATCAGTAACTGAAACACTAAGCAGTTCCCCTGATGCCATCTGTGAAGAATGCCTTCTATACTTTAACTCTACCTACAAAAATTCAATTTACGTTTAGACAACCAGTCGACTTCAATCACCTGGTACATTGAATACTTTGAGTATAAACCTGAATGACATATGTAAATTATACCAGCAAGCAATTGTCTGTATTAAACCTGACATAGCAGGCATACCTCCAGCCATATGCAACTTCAACTTCTTTCTCTGAACTAATTCAACGCATCTATTGAATCTGGTACCTTTCGGGCAGAATAGAAACACTCAATTTTTATACTCCGATACAAATCTGTCTCGAAATAATTAGTCATGCTGTATAGACCGATAAACCATACAGCTTTCTTGACAAGATTATTTGAAAAAAAATTGTAGAGGAAGCTATACTAGAATACCTTACACGTAGTAATTTTTCTGAGACACAACACGGCTCCCTAAACAAAATATCCGGCATTAATTGCTAGTTAGAATACTTAGGCTGCATCACACGCTAAATTGAAAATGGTTTAGCATTCATACTTGTCTTGCTTGAAATAACTACAGCTTTCAACACAGTGCCACTTAAACAGTTACTATGAAAGCTGAGTTTATTAGGTATATGTGGGAATCTTCTCTCTTTGCTCACCTCTTTCCATACAGATCGCACATACTGCGTTGAGGTTAATGGTCACAGATCGCGCACCATACCGCTCCCAAGACAGTGTTTTAGGTCCATTACTTTTTCCTATATATAAACGATGTACATACATTCAGATCTCATAGTAAACTATACTTGTTTAGAGACGAAATAAGCTTACATTGCCTGGCTGAACAAATATTTGGCTGCATTATCCAACTAGGATAAAATTAATGGTCTCTCGTTCTCTGTAAATAAATGTAGGTTCATGCTTTAGGATGTACAATACCTGATAGATCAATCCTTCTGAATAGTAAGCCCGTAAAATGATCGACCGAACACGTGAACTTTGGTTCAGATATTTTGCACGCTTACATTAAACAAGCATATACATCACATGAACTCGAAAGCGAAACAGAGTGTAAATATAATACGTAAGTCATTTACTCTCACACACTGTAAGTTCTAACTTTATAAACTTTTTACTATACCTAACTTTGATTACTGTTACATAATATATAGCAGCATAAACAAAACCGATAGCATCGTTTTGAAAAAGTGCAATGTACTTTTACCAAATCAATAATTGGAAATAGCTCAAATCATTCATATAGAGAAGGGTATAAGAAGCTCATGCTAGAAACTTTAGGGTTCCGTAGAATTAGGCATAGGCTGATACTGTTTTTTAAAAAAAATATCTTCTGATAATATATATATATATATATATATATATATATATATATATATATTATCGACTATACGATAATATTCTAGGTATAATTTCACAAATGAAGATAACATATTGCAACTGCCGAGATTCCGCACGAAAGTAAGGAAACACTTTTGCATGAATAATTATGCTAATATCTGGAATCTTCTCGCGCAAAACTAAGACTTTGCGCCTCTTAACGTGATTTTGAAACACATATTTTCATTCATAACTGTGGAAAAATTAACGGAACTATTAAACCTAGATATTTCGCTAGAAGAACTATATAATGTTAGCATTCCTGGGTACTTATAGTGAAATTAGTTTTACAACTTCAATATTGAACATTCACTTAGTCCTTTAGTATTTACCTTCGAGATTACCTCGTTTACATTAACGTGAACAAAACTGGCTTATAGATAATACCAACCTGACGCACCGAATCTTCTACAAAAACCGAAAATTTTGAATACTGAGGCTATTCGCGATTTCCCATATCCCTGATGATCTCATCCGTCGAACTTCAACATTTTCCGAGACATTTATGTTTTCTCCTCCCATTATTTTATTCCGAAAAATATCAGCTCACACATAGAATTTCTGTAAAAATGAGTGATTGCCATTTAGCTTATTTATTTTAACAAAAGTAAAAATTTCCCTTCAAAATTGACCTTGAGAATTTATTAATGATTGTACAAATTTGGCTTTGCTTATACAAACAATTTGTTATTTATTGATCATGCTTAGCATGCCTTTGATATCCAAGCATAAATCATTTATTTATTTAAAGGTTTCAATTAAGCAACATCTCAAACAACGGCGCTTAATGGATACAAGTTCTAGAGACTTCATGCGTGCAGCGTACGGTTCTCCACTACGAGCCTCGGTGATGCCAGTTAAAGGATGTCTTTCTTGTAGTTAGGTCACCCTGTCTGAACACAATATTCAAAATGCATTGTAAAATAACAGGAATACATCAAATCTTCTGTTCGATAGCGCTGTTTTCACCCGAAAAGTACCTTGCGTGCACGCCGAGCTGCAGCGACACATTAGTTTTCCAATTGAAGTCAGCCACAAATAGTACTCTCAAATTCTTAACACACAGTGCGGCGTCAACTCTTAGGGAAATCTCATTAACATGTGCTGACAGTGTTGGCTCTTGTTAACTTTAGTGGGATGTCCTACTGGTATGAACCAGTTTATGACCGGTTGAAGGTCGAAAATCATGTATTCAAGATTTATTTCATAGATTATATGCAGGTAAAAAGCTATGCTTTACAAGACCCACAAAAATGTACATCGGGTCGGATGTAAAAAATATCAAAATATTGTTAGATTATTGTCAACAAAAACATACTTTTCCATGTGTATATCTAGTGATTTTTGAAAACTTCAACAGTTCCAGATTGTACCACATGAGTAGGTAAACTGTTCCACAGTTGCACATTGCGAACGGAAAATGC
Organism: Atriophallophorus winterbourni; assembly: GCA_013407085.1. Lineage (NCBI taxonomy): Eukaryota > Metazoa > Platyhelminthes > Trematoda > Plagiorchiida > Microphallidae > Atriophallophorus > Atriophallophorus winterbourni. Next base: position 11,029 of record JACCGJ010001221.1, read on the forward strand.
ATATTTGCGGCAGTTCAACCTGCTATGCTGTTGGTAAAGTTTTAATTGGTGACCTCGCAGATGTGTGTTATGGGAAAGATGAAACAAATGACCGCAAGGATGATTTGTTTGATTAAGCACTGTCCAAATGAATATAAGTGCTCCTCGTTTCCGTCTGTATTCAGCCGAATGCAAATTCAATAATTTAAGTCGCGTTTCGTATGGATAATTTGATAGTCCCAGGACGAGTTTTGTCGCTCTGCGCTGCGGAGTTTCTAATAGCAGAATATCTTCATCCGTTGATGCGATTAACTTTACATCATCCGCAAAAATGAAACATGTAGACTTCAAGGCAGACGACAAGTCAATAATGAATATCAGGAATAGAATAGGACCGAGTTGCAAAACATGAGGGACCCCAATGATCACGTCGGTTTGGATAGACAACGTGGAACGTGAAATATGAATGTCCTACTGCAAGGAATGCTCTTATCTAAGCAAGTAGATTATCCTGTACACATTTTGCTGCTAGCTCGATCTTTAGTAAGCGGTGACTCACAGAATCAAAAGTCTTGCTATTATCTAGGTATGGGGCTTCGACTGGC
>JACCGJ010001221.1:12612-29419 GCA_013407085.1 Atriophallophorus winterbourni
GGAGTGCATCTATGACGCAGGATATTGGAATGTCTCCTTCGCCTACGATGGAGTATGCGGTAGAGTCTGGGCTCCTTGGCTGCGAAAGGGCATATGGTGATGCTCTAGGTTCGATATAACTATTCACAGAGTCAACAATTAGTGATGGTCTTCGCAAGTGTCTCCGTATGCACCGAAGATTGCGACTCTGGGTCTATGCTATGTTACCCGAAAGGAGGATACGACTCATATTATTCGTACTTATCGATTGTGTCACCTAAGGGACATCCACTAAAACCTGGCTTGATGTGTGCGAAGGGAAGTGACACCGGCACTACCTTATCCCTTTGACGGCGGTGGTCCCCAAGTTCCCGGATTGATGTCGGCAAGTCCCTTATTTTCGGCTCATGACGTGCTAATATTTCTTTGGGACTTCCGCTACCCCTACCCCAAATGTGGTGGACTCTCTCTGCCTGGCGGCTTTGAAGTTAAATTAGGACTACATTATGGCAAAAATAACACTCGTGACCGCTATGCATTTGATATTCCTATTCAGTTTATAGCTATTGTTTTTTTTTATGTTTTATTAATACCCGTCATACCTGTGGTGTGTAAAGTATGAACTTTTTAACCATAATCTTGAATTTGAAATTTATGACGCAACCTTGTAGGATCACTCACATGCTGTTACAACTCATTATAATTATGAAGCCATTCGAGAAACGATTCGGATTTTTTGGTGACTACACGTGTAGGGACGGGCCAATATATGTCTGTTAGGTTGCTGCTTAATTTAATTCATTATCTTGTTTATACACTTACATATCAATTTCACCATCCTCTGGTTGTTGTTAAGCATTTTGCTTTTTAGACCATTAAAAACGTTGAATTACCTTGAATTCATGTAGTAGCTTTGTTAGGTAAAAGTTGTTAGTGACATGAAGACTTAAATTTGCGCATAGTTCTGTAACGAGCTGTCTACTTTGATTTTTTATGCGTATCTCAAACTTTCCCAGACAGTTAGGTCATGATTTCTGATCTGCAACCATTCTGTAACAACGAAAATGCACATGTGCATGCATTTCCATCACACACAACAACCGTAACAATCATGTTTTACATGGAAGATAAATAACCTTGACAATTTTTCGGTTGGAGCATGTATTGGCCAGACGGCACCTAATGGACTGGGAACTTCCTATCATAAACTGGCAAGTAGCCATCAAATAAACCTAGGGATTTCTCTCACCGTCAAAAGTACACAAAGGCGCTTTGCTTTCTAAGTCGAGCCATAACTTTTGTAATCTATGGCCTCCCGTGTCATCATCCACACAAGTGGAATTGAGTGTCCACTCTATTGGTGCGCAGAGAGGTACATCAAGTCAGTTCAATACGGAAAACTAATTATGGCCTATGGATCAAATTCTCCCTATTCAGAAAACTATTGGAATGAATGAACGGAACAGGTCGGTTGACACATTTGAACAACGATGCCGTCGAAAACATTACCAGTGCGAAGTTGATTGGAACTTTAAATTACTTAACAAGACCTAGACGTTGGTTCTGAAGCTTCTTTTCACGATTGTATATAACCTAACGAAGTTGAAAAAATGAAATAAAGGTTTTCTTTCTCTAAGTGGACAGTTCTTCATCAACATATGAGATCCACCTGCTTCATAGTAGCTTGTTCCGCTGTGACAGTCTGCAGCATTTTTTCTTACTCTGTCAGTAAAAGCATTTCCGACAGCTATCACGCTAGCAAGCTAGTTGCTAGACTTGGTTGACAGGAGTTAATGAATATGGAAGCTTATGCTAAGAGTCACTACAGTTACGTCAAACTGAATGCAATTTAGATGTAACTCGTAGTAGAACACCTTTCTTACATTCAAGTAGAAATTTATTTAATGATTTACACAGATCACAAACAGCTAACTCATGTCCTTATCAATACTGTTAATAAGTAATTCTTTAAAGAGACACGTCACCTGGAGTTCCGGACGCAGTTCACAACTGGCATTAGGTACTCGAATAGACCATGCATGCTGGGAAAAAAGCAATATTCAGTGCATCAAAATCTCAACTTGACATTATAAAAGCTTCTGATTAGAATTCTGGTGAAATATATTGATATTACGCCACATCTACGGCCATCTTGTGTCCAACGGCCTCTCGAAACTCAAATTTTAGTGTACGGCCACAATTTGATGAAGCAGCAATCACACCGTCCTCCACGCTTATCATGTTATGCTGATAAAATCATCGCCATGGTCAGATGTCACAACAAACAATGTGGAACTCAAGTATCCAGCATATCTTTCTCAGTCATCGTTCTGAAAAGTAGTTATTTAGGAATTAATTTCCTTTGAATTAATTATTAATTCCACACGTAATTTTTTATACGCGAACATTCTTCATATTCATAATATCTTTCGTTTGCAAAATCAAAGCACCGCTTTAGATAAACCAAGCTGAACGTCCGAGTAACTCACATGATTAAGAAGCCAAATTATTGATCTCGATTTTCTTTCCTTTTCAAGTGAACCATATTGCTCCGAATTATATCGGACGAGCAATACGAGGAAGAAAAATATACGATTGAAAATATTGATTTACAAAAATTACGTGAATCTCTGATTCCTTACACATTTCCTACACGTGTTCTTACCCACGTTATATTATACTCTACTGTCAAAAATAAGCACCTACTCAGCATATAGTTGTAACTGCATACTACTTCAATGTTAGCTACAAGCATAAAATCAGTGGTAATTCGCTTGAAGTTGCAGAACAATATTGTTATCCAAACTCCATGAAAATCCCTCACCGTCTTGAACTTGTAAATTGTTGTAAGCGACTTCGAAACGAGCTCCAACATTGCCGTTTCTCTCACTCACTCAGCCCTCTCCGTGCCGGGTGGCACATGAGGCGAAGACAACTTCACGCCAGTGGTTCCGGTCTGTCGCTGCTTCCGTTGCCGTCTGCACCGTGAATCCTTGTGCATGTAGTTCGCGTTCCAACGTTCGCGCCAAGTTTCGTTGGGCCGTCCCCTTTTCGTTTACCTTGCGGACGCCAGTGAATGGCTACCTTCGTATGCGAACTGGGATCCATCCTGCATACATGACCGAGCCACGGATCTGTTGTCTTCGTTTCCGTAGCAATGTAGGTTTTACGGGATAGGGTTGCTAGCCCTAAGCCCAACCCTCTTTCTTTCTCAGACGGGCTTGGGACCGTCCTTGGCGGAGTTTTGCCGTTTCTCTGGTAGTATTTAATGTGTTTTGAAAACTAAGTGAGGTAGGTTGATTTCAAAATACCGTTATTGTTTACTAACCAAGAAAGGATAACACATTATTCATAACCAGATTTTTTTTCCTTCAATAAAGAATTCCGAAATTCTCTTTCTTTTTACACAAAAAACCATAGTTAACATAGATCATAGTGAACTAACAAAATCATTTCATTTTCATTCAGATCATAGCCGCCTTAAAGATGAAAGAACAGTTTGTTTAAACAACACTTTAACCCGTAATGATGTAAAATGTCTCGATTACGTTGAATCTCAATTGTCGACCCTGCAGAAAGAAAATACACAGATATATTATAATACAACTGAAAAAATGTAAGTTTTGAGTAAGTCGTGTGAAAATCGCGGATCTCCAGGCTGCGTATATGCAAGTTAGATCCACGTACAATAAGAAATGTGTGTGGACTTTGCAACATGTCAGAATATAGAACAACTTAAATGCTCAACCGAATGCATTTCCGTATACGGTAGGAAAAACAAATCCACAAAAAACAGATGTAGCCACGATAAAAGAGAACAGTGTGCGATAAAATGTGTGTATCATTCAAATGAAACAATCCACATAAACAAAAGCAAGAAAGTCAGTATACAAATACAATAACATGAACGTAGAGTGCATGGTTTGTACGACAACCCTCGTGAATGCAGTTGGTGGATTCATGTTATTTTAAAGTTGAGAAAGCACTTTGTTATTCCTGCCAACAGGTGTCAAATCAATGTAGTCGAACTATTATTTATAAAGCGAGTAAGAGCGAATAATCACATCACAAGCAAGCACAACCGGAAAAGCACACTCGAAATTACACTTAAAAATAAATCCTTAACAATGCGCCTAACTACTGAACACACTGCACGCAATTAAATATGAGAATCTTGACACTCGGTGTGAAGTCTTATTCGTATGAAAAGCTGTTTAACCACCGTGGTTTGTGCTTTAAGGTGTCTCAGCTCGTTGAACCGATGAACCCCATGACGGAAGCAAGAAATAAGTACGGAGAATTTTAGAATTTATCAATAAATATTGGAAAGATAAGAGTGTTGAGTACCATTTCTAGTGTGATATCAATGACAATTTCCGTTTATTTAAATGGATGCGGACATTCCCATTCGCATCATTATGTATTACCACGAGCCCAACAAAAATACATAAAATAACGTAATCTTTACACGCTCAATTACGTTGGATTGTACATTTATTCCACTTCCATTAAAGTACGCATGCGTTTGATAGCTTTCATAATTTTCCAACAAAATCATATTTCACACCCAGTGAGCCCTATGGTCGTGATTGGTATACACTCGATCCAACTTAGCTTCAATTAAAACCAAGACGACCCTGGGACTTCCATGGTGAAGACCAACTCTCGCTCTCTCTGAAGACATTTATTCAATCTAATAGTGACCTTGAATTCAACACGATCTAACCTCATTTCATATGCATTTGATTACAAAGACAATTAGAAACTAATCGGATGAGTCTTTATTCAAAGTTCAAATAACTGTAAAACACACAGGCGAACGCTTCAATATTCGTTTAAGAGCATCATTTTAACAGAATACATCTGACGGTATTCTCCTTTCCACCCGTTTCATCTTCTGTTTTTAATCCGAACTATGAAATCTTTCAATTTATAAGTAACATGGACCTATGTGTGGTTTCCCATTTGTTTTCGTATATATACATATTGTAAACAAATTGTTCAAACCGCCATTTGTAACTTTTGAAAATTTTAAACAAATGGGCCGAACTCTCTAATACTAATTCTAATATGCATACATAATGTCAACAAATCGAATTGTCAATGATATCCAAATGTGTTTCCATATCTACCCATCATTCCAATGTTTCGAGAAATGATACACCAAACTGAATTTATTTCTCACTGCAAACTAAGTTTTCCACCTAAAAACACAAACTTACATTGACTTGACTTACTTGACTTAATCCCTTGAGTTCCTGGAGGAACATAGGGCCTCGGAAACTTGTCTCCAGTTTGGTCTGTCCATAGCAACCAGTTTGATGTCGTTCCAGTTAAGTCCACACTTGCGGATTTCCTCTTCACACGAGCGCTTCCAAGATAGCCTTGGGCGTCCGACCCGTCTCTTCCCGATTGGGTTCCATACCAGAGCATGACGCGTGATGTCATCATAAGGTTTCCGCAAGGTGTGCCCAACCCATCTCCACTTTCTTCTACTGATCTGCTGGGCGATCGGGTCCTCAGCAGCAATCTGCCACAGGTCTTGATTCCTCATCTTTTCTGGCCATTTTACCCCAATAATTCGACGAAGGCAATTATTGTGGAATGATTGCAAGCGGTCAGAAGACTTTGCTGTCACTCACCAGGTTTCCGATCCATAGAGTAGCACGGATTTGACGTTGCTTCTGAATATACGGAGTTTCGTGCGTTTTGATAGAACAACGACTGGACTACTAAACACGTTATATCATTTAATAAGCAGAGTATCAAACTTCGGTTCACTGCAAGTGCAAGTGCGGGGTGTGTGAGCAACACATTACTTTAACACAGTTTCATTCGACCTTTAAAGTAATGATAAATCGGTTCAAATATAACGGAAATTCTATTTGATTCGTCATTGTAGCGATAGTCTGAGATATCTTCGCATAGTTTGCAACGGCATTTGCTACATCGATTCTGACAGCAAGAAAATTTCATTTTCAACTTCATGCGGAATAAGCAAATGTTTTATAAACATGCTATACTAAATATGCTGTAGGTGTAATAGTTTGCATAAAAAATATAAGGCAAAGTTTAAATTCCGCATTGTGTGTGTATGTTTGAACAGAATCAGGAATTAATTGAGATAAATCAGGGTATAACCTTTAACAGCAATCATGAGCTCATCGTCATTCATGAAAATTAATGGTAAGGAAAAACATAGGTTAGTGATGCGTAAAATAAGATTACATATTGTATAATGACTCTGGAATGGAAGGATTAGCTAAAAACTCGTTCAAGTTAGTTTCAATTTCCAAAAATGTCACATGTTAAACATTGGCAAATATGTGGAGTACCAGTATTTTCTTGGAACACAGCCTCTCGTGGACCATGGAACAAAGGGACTTGGGTGTGTTAATAAACAACACACTAGGGATGCCGAGCCACTGCAACTACGTCTATCGCAAAACATCACAGAAATTGTCACTCCTAAAGAGAATTTTCAGTAGGTTCTCAAAACAGGTAATTCCCTGTATTATAAATACGTACATCAGGCCCACGATGGAATATGCGGTTCAAGCATGGTCGCCATGGCTTAAAAAAGATGTTGCGACTTTGCAACGAATATATCATCGAGCTGTCACTGGACTCAGCCGGAAACCCTACAATGAGCGAATCAAAACGCTAAATTTATTTGATTATCCACGTCGTCGTCTCCGAGGGGATTTGATTCTGGTTTACAATATTTTGAATACTGAAAATCACCCTCTACAATGCTTATTGAATCTACGGAGCCCCCATAATACAAGAGCTCACACTTTTACTCTAACTGTCCCTCACTCGAGACTCAACTGTAAACGACATTTTTTGCCGTGCGAGTTTGTTTTACTTGGAACAATCTGCCAGATAATGTTTTAAACTCACCAAACCAGCAAACTTTCAAGAGAAGCCTTGATCCTATTTGACCTTAAACCCGTGCATCGAAGAAAACTATACACCTACATTTGTTATCCCACCAATCCAAAACAATTTCTGTCCTTTGGATATTTACTTGATTCTTGAACTGCTCAGTAAGCAATCTAATCCCATTTTCGCTTATTATATTATTCGTTGTTGTCATATTATTGTGGTTTTTTGTAAAGCTCTATGCTTTTTAGACTATTAAAATTGAATTGAAGCTAGTTGACTGGGTAACGGTAGAACGTAAATCGTTTCAAGTAAAACAAACACAGAAATACTTTCCGTGGCTTATTAAGATATGGTGTCACTTTGGTCTGTCTCACTCGATGCCAACAATGGATTTTCATCGCAAGCATACGAAGATTACAAGATCAACAGCAATTCAAATGACTCAACGGTCCGTCTCCTATTTTGTACATATGACCCCGCCAGCATAGGCGGCACCGTCTTAGTGAAGTGAACACGCTCAGTGTGCCAGCTTTAAAAACACTTTTGCATTTGTTAGCTTTGTCCATTTTCGATATGTTCAACAAACGACGGATACTCCGTTAATGAAAGCCATTCAGCGTTCGTTCTTGTCTTGCATGGATTGTTCAATTTTCGTGGCCATAAGGTAAAGCATTCAGTACATACGAGCGATAATCCAGCATCTTTGTCTTCACGGTCAGCTTACGGTTGTCACAGACAGGGAAGTTTAAATTCGACTAGATGACAGCTGTTTTTCCAATTTCGGTGATCAACAAGAGGTCATAAACAATAGTTCAACCAACGTGTGAGAAATGATGTGCTGTTTGAAGCCGAAAGTTTTCACTTATAACGATTGGAGGCGACACAGTCCCTTGACTGAGAAATTTTTTGTTCGTGCAAATTGCTAGTCAAAGTATTTCCATAATAAATAAAACAGTTTATTATTGACGGGAGACGCTCTTGGGAATAAGCAACAATGGCTTCATCGTCGGCAAACAGCAGGTCACGGATTAGCATATGCCGTACCTCGGTTTGTGCTCTCAAACGTTTGCGTGTGTAGGTAAATACCTTCTGCTGTCCGGAAAGCGTGCCTCTTCAGCAGTGCAAACAAAATTCGGTACAGCTTGTGAGCAATAACGCATTCTTGTTTATCGCCTCGGCGAATGTAAAAGGCATTTAGAATGCCACTGTTAAAATTGACTGAACCCTTCATGCTAGAGTGCAACGACAAGACGTATTCAAGCAGTCTTGAAAGAAAGTCTATACCAGCACGTAATACGCAAAGCCCCTTTCTGCTAACATGATCGTTTGCATGTAATAAAAAATTCATAATGGTATGCGCTATTACCGACACAGGAATGAGACAATAGCAGTTTAATTGTGAATCTGAGAAATTAGGGGGTCCTATAGCGCTTATAAGGTAATTCAAGGTGTTTAATGGTCTGAAATGCATCAAGTTTAACAGTAACCATAGAATGGTGAAAATTCAAAATGTACAGAGACATTCTAAGCAATTAAATTAAACAGCATGTAAGTATTCGGGAAACGAATAATTGAATAATAAATAGTCCAATTTATCATTAAAATCACGCAACTTAGATGAGTGAGTAACGATACAAGGTAAACTGTTCCAAGTAAAACACACACGTACCGAATAAAAATACCTTATATAGTCTGAACGGGAACGGAGTACCACCAGAATACAATCATGGGTCCGATAATTTCATATATCCCTCGGCGTGAAGATTCCCTTTCAGGGATGGGTTGGAATATAAACTATTTTTTAAAGTCGGTTAAGGTTTCCAGTAATTGATCAATAGGAAAATTCGGATGAGCAACGCATTATTCGTAAAGCAGCCCGCAAGGCATGCGCCTACAATAATGATGGTCGAGTCCCACCCGAAGCACAGTATATGCACCGCTGATGAGCTCCAATATGAATAAAACTCGAGTTCAGCGCTTCCATTATGAACCATCGTGACGAAATTAATGAATATTTCGAAGGATTTGATACTGATGAGTAGTCACAAACATGAAGAACAAATTCTACACGTCACGCTAAAAACAATTGTCCATCAGATTAATCGGTGTTAGCTTACACTCTATCCGATGGGAAGACCTAAAATAAAGAGCATATCGGTTGGGTGAACATTTAAAAAAATTTACAGCATACTCAGTTAGTATCAACTGATTATAAAGAGGATATGCGGATGCTGGAAAAATCTAACCGAGTATCATATACCGAAGTTCTTTCTATTACATCGAGCTGACGAACGAACAAGATGTTATTTCATTCAGACAACATTGAGTATCGTCGGCCAATGCGCTGTGATTTGCCAGTTAGCGGAGCTTATCCCAATTGGCTTATTCGATAGCTGCAAATAGCCTGTGACTTTCTTTCTCTAATACGTTTAAACTTGTAGTTCTGTATCCTGAGTGAAAATCGACAACGAGAAGAAGAAAATAGCCAAATTCGTGTATATGAATATTTTATCGATCAACTCGATGTAACCACAAAAATACTTTTACAAAAACGTTGCGTAAACATTGTTAGGGTTTAATTTAATGATGATAAGCATAGTGCCACTCGCGTCTTCAGATTTTAAATAATCATCTCTTCATCAAGGGACTAACTTTCAGGAACTGAACGGATGATAAGCCCAGTTGAGGCTGCAAAATAATGCAACGCCAAGATATTTGCATCTGCCAAACTCTGAGTCATTGAAACAAACTCAATGAATTTTTGAAGCAGGCTTTAACATTACTGACCAACCGAGTTAGAGAAGACTACCTCTTTACATTTCGAAGAATTTAAGGATAATTCGAGTGGGGATGACTATTGAATGATGGTATTGATCGGCAATTCTGATGCAGGAGGGTCATCGTTTCTACGGTGGTTAGAGGCAACGGTAAAGTCTATAAACCATTATAAGATTCAGAAATAACCCAAACATTTAATTGCATGTGCTTGAAATTATCGCCGTTAAGAGCATTCTATCATTCTTTACTGTTTCAGTCTGAGTCAGGTTTGATGCGCAGGTAAGGTATGCTGGAGCGGTAGAGAAGGTCGAGGTCTCATGCTAGTCTGCTTGGCTATAATTTAAAATTATGGTGTCTGATAACATCATCATCATCATTAGAAACAGCATTACACCGGTAGCATGTACCAAATGCTTAACTACCATACAACCATAAAAAATAAAATCCTAAAGGATGGAGAAGGATGGGACTAAAATAGCTACGGATTCTATAGAAGAATAAGCACAAATAAACTGGGGTGAGGTGCCTAAACCTCGAATGGAACACGCATTCAATCAAGTTTCGTGAACGAGTAGAGCTACGTCAGCACGACAACTTCCTTGCGGCTTTCATTGGCATGCACCACAACAAGCTTTTTTCGTCACTTCACTTGACAACATACAAGGCTAAGCAAACACTCCAAGAAGATGCTTAATGCAAGGTCGCCAGTGAACACGGTTTCGGAACATATCCTGAAACGTAACTAACCATTGCGATATCTGATCGCGGGGACACCAGCCTGGAAGACGCGCTGGGCCGACTTTGGAAGGGTTACTAGTAAGGCCAAAGTATTGTGGTGCTCACATCCCCATCCCTTACACACCACTACCGGTTTCAGGCTGTTTGCCATCGTCAGGTGGAGACGGTAAGATCAGGTTCAGTGAGCCTTGAAACAGTGGAAAAGTGGTAAATAAAGTTATACTTGTATGCCGTTGTTGTATAAGGTTCTTTAAAAGAACCACTATGTTCAAATACAGATGGATAGTTATTATCGTCTACAAGCACTACACAATCATCAGTCAAAGTCTCATCACAGGTCACGTGCAGGTGTAAATCGCAAAAAGTACATTCAACAAAGGGTGACAAAGGCGATTGCAAGAATTACAGAGGAATCTCCCTTCTGAATATCGTAGGCCAATTGTTTGCTAAAGTCTTACAGGTGCGGCTACAAGTTTTAGCTGATAGAATTAACTCCGAATCTCAATGTGGCTTCCGCAAGGGAAGATCAACCGTTGACATGATCTTCTCCCTGAGACAACTTCAAGAAAAGTGTCGGGAACAGCGTATGCCATTATACGCTGTTTTTATTGATTTAACTAAGGCATTCGACTACGTCAGCAGGGAGGGTCTCTTCAAAATGCTCGATCTGATAGGCTGCCCCCAAGGCTGCTGAGACTCGTTATTTCGTTCCACTCAGGCATTTTAACGGTTGCAGTTCAGAAGCATTTGAAATTCGCCGAGGCGTCAAACAAGGGTGTGTTCTGGCTCCCACGCTGTTCGGCATTTTCTTTGCTCTGCTTCTGAAGCACGCTTTTAAGACGAGAACAGAAGGCATTTACATACGCACGCGAAGTAATGGCAAGCTTTTCAACATGAACCGGTTGAGAGCACAAACCAAAGTACGGGATGTGATAATCCGTGACCTGTTGTTTGCCGACGATGCAGCCTTTATTGCTCACTCCCAAGAGAACCTACAGTCGCTAATGGACTGTTTTTTGTCGGCATGCAAAGACTTTGGGCTAAAAATCAGCATGAGCAAAACCAACGTCCTTGATCAAGGGACTCTATCGCCTCTAATCATCACTGTTGGAAACTGTCAGCTTAAACCAGTACATAATTTCACATATCTTGGTTCAACCATTGCAGATAACCTCTCGCTAGACACGGAAATTGATAAGCGGATTAGCACAGCAGCTGTCATTTTGTCCCGATTGAACTCTCGTGTTTGTGGTAACCGCAAGCTGACTGTAAAGACAAAGATGATAGTATGCCGCGCGTGCGTACTAAATGCTTTACTATACGACAGTGAAACCTGGACCACCCATGCAAGACACGAACGGAAGCTGAATGCTTTCCATCTACGAAGCATCCGTCGTAACTTGAACATATCGTGGATGGACAGAGTGACTAATGCTGAAGTGCTTTCAAAAGCCGGTCTACAGAGCATGTTCACCCTATTGCGACAGCGCCGCCTGCGGTGGCTTGGTCATGTCTACAGAATGGAAAACGGTCGTATTCCGAAAGATCTACTTTACGGTGAGTTGCAATTAGGAAGTCGACCATTGGGCAGGCCGCACTTGCGGTACAAAGATGTTTGCAAAAGTGATATGAAAGCTCTTGACATTGACCCCGCAAGCTGGGAAGAACTTGCGTTTGACCCCTCACTTTGGAGGTTATCTATGCCACGTTATGGTTTTTTGCCAATCGGAATGTGGCGTCGCAAAAACAATCCGCTTCGTAAGACGTTGGTCCGGCATCCGTAAAACGTTACCCAACCAGCGTAACGTATGCAGGTTGACCTGCTTCTCCATATCAGCATTACTACCGAGAAACTCATATCGGAGAATATCGTTGCGTATGCGATTCTAAGAGCTAACACCTACAATGCTGCTGAGACATCGGCTGTCAAATAATTGGAGATGACGAAAGTGCTCTTTACGTAAAGTCAAAGTTTCGCATCCATACACAGTTATACAGCCGGAACTGTTGAGCTGTACGCTCTACCCTTGAGTGACAGAGACAGTCCTTTCTGAAACAACTATCGAGATACGTAAAGCGATGTACAATTTCAAGCGCCTGATTGTCAAGTAATAAAGTGCTGTTTCATAAATCGATGTCCTGCTGCAGAACACTGCATTTAGAGGGTGCAAAGCGCATTCAAACGCTTGTTCAGTATCGCATGTCGAAGAGCGGAGCTATATCATCAACATAGTCCAAGTCGAGAAGCTTGCCACCTGGCATTATGTAAACTCCGAAAACTGGGGATCCTTCGTTGCATCGTTCTATGATGGCATCAATTAAAAAATTGAACAGAAACGGAGAAATCGGACATTCTTGTCAGACGCCACTTGTGGTGAGGAATTTGGGCGAAAGGTCATTGTAAACTCTAACGCATCCGTATGTATGAACATAAAGTGCACGCAGCATGTCGACATACATTTGCGGAACGCCTTTGCACAGCAAGGGGTTAAACAGGACATTTAGATCGACTGAATCAAATGCTCCTTTGAAGCCTAAAAATATGCCTATCGTCGGTTGTCGATAAGTGTGCGACAGTTCTACGATTTGTCGAAGAGTAAAAACAGCCTCTACCAGGCCGGAAGTCAGCTTGCTGCGATCGGATCTGGACGCTAATAATCTCGTAGTGATGGGAGTGAGACTTATCCCACGATGATTGGAGTATGAGCTTCCCGCACCTTTTTTAAATATCGGTATGAGAACCGATTCGCCCCAAATATGAGGGACGGATTCTGATAACCACACTTCACGGACTAGGCCACATTCGTTGAACAAAACAGGAGGTATGCCATCGGAATCAGCATCTTTGAATCGTTTCATAGATTCGATATAGGCTATAATTTCTAAATCACTAGAGGGATCTACGCCAACAGACCAAGGATCATAGGATCAAATGAGGGAATGATTCTATTGCAAGCGACCAGCTGAATTGAAAATAAAGTTTGCAATGAATCGGTTATAGCAAGTTTTTGGTAACGTTTCGCGTCTGAACACAGAAGCTGTCAGACGAAGGGTGTCGGTACGAATAGTGTTCAGGTTTAAGTGGCATTTTCGTGAACAATCCTAAGTTCTCTAAGCTAGACAGAGGAGATCAAGACAATTGATCACCCCCCATAAATGCTGTGTTAATCGCTAAATTGTTTATTTAATGTACAGATGCGAACAGCGTCCGCTGACACACTGCTTACGTTATCCATGGGCACATTAGGTGTTATGCACGTTAATCCTTATCAGCTGCAGAACTTGCTATAACCGATTCATTGCAAACTTTATTTTCATGATTATGGACTCCCGATCGGTCTCGAATATTTTCAAAAGATCAGCTGAATTCGTCAAAATGTTCGGCCCAGAGCGAGAGGCGGCGATTCTTATTAGTGATAAGAGTACCGTCTATTTCAGCGATAGTCTCACTCACTCCTTTTTTCGTAGGCCCTGTCGATCGAATAAGTTGGAAGAGTTTTCGCACGTTACTTGCATTATTCGCTATTTCCATTTGTTCGACCTTCATAGCCAACACATTTCTCTGTCAAGTCTTAAGCTCCGTTTATGTTCATTCCTAACAGCTCTATGCTCTGTATTGTGTCCAGGACCAAAACGTATTTGGCACAGCTGGTGAAGACTTTCTATAGAGCGCTGTGAAAACCAGTGGATGATATTGCGGTGACTCGCATAGTCCCTGCTATCTTGTTCAATTTTTAATAGGCAGTTACACACAGAGCATCTGGGAGTGAGTTCCTCAAGGTGGTCCTATAAATTTGTTGGACTGTATGCTGGGAATTTTTCGAACGCAATGCGTTTCCCAATCGAAGGCTTCGTATCGGGGAACTTTAACGAGTACCTAAATCACACAAAAGCATGATCTGGATTTATGCAAAAAAGAAGCAACAGTTCTCAATGCAACGTATCCAGCGAGCACTTATGGCGATATGGGCCAAAAGTTGGCTTCCATTCGGCAAGCGCCACGTTTCACATTGACAGCATTTATGACAAAAGGAAATTCTGCTAGTGAAAAATCGAAAATGTGCACAGAATTGTTCACCATTAACTGTGCGTTGGTCTTCGAGACCAAACATGCCACCTAATTGTGATTCAGATATAACTGAGCATTCATATCTCCTGCTAAGACAACAATATCGGAGTTTTCGCAAGTTGCAAAAGAGCGTACAGGTAGTCGTAGAAGGCCTTCTTCTCGTCGTCGGAATTGGTGTTAGTCGGGCTAAAGTTGATACAATAAACAATCATCGTGGATTAGAATGTTTTGAGTTGGGTCTAATATTAGTGCCTAGTATAGTGCTCACATCCTGCTATTGCAAGGAATCCAATCGATTAGACGGGATTCAGCACTGTAACAACACCCGTTGTTTCTAGGCTCACATAAGCCAATAATATTGTCTATACCTGATTGCACGGATGTGCAATCGTGCACCACTTCCGTGCTGTGCAACTAACACCGTGCTAAATTAATTGGACACCGGTAGTGAACAGCATGCGCATACATGGTGTAGTCTCACTGTCATTTCTATGTTCCTATTCTTTATCTGTTTAGACCTGGGTAACCTGACAGTATGTTAGCCCACGGCATTTTGCCTGTCTCTCGCTTGTGATTTCATACATACATACCTGATGACGACAAACAGTTAAAGAACGGTTGTACTGTTTACCGACAAGCATGAGAGCACAATGAATTGGTCAATTTGACCATTCGTTGACGAATTATGAAAGAGCGGATCGTAGCGATGCGGATAATATTGTGAGAACTGCGTTGGCTGCCTGCATACACAATGGCTATGTGGATATAAATACAATGGAATTCCCGAGAAAAAAGTAATTTATACGAAACCGAAAATACGCGCTTGTTTTTTTGTTCACAGCCTTCGCGCTTGATCAACCTGTGGCTACAATACAGATTCATATAATTTTCTAAATTTAAAATGAAAAATTGTAAGAAGTGTTTGAACGCATTTTAACTTAGTGAGACTGCCCGAATAGCATAACAGTTAAAATATTCGATGACAAAAACGGATGTGCAAACGTGCAGTACCTGTGTGGTGTGTATTTAAGACCGTACTAAATTGAATAGCTATCGGTAGTGAACATGCGCCTGTAGGAACACGCTAGAGTCCCACTGGCAATCCTTAATCAATTAGCATTCATGCATCCGTATAAGCCTGGGCAACCCGACGTTATCTTAGCCCACGTGCAGTCTATGAATGTGTAGCACTTTGCCTTTATCGGGCTTGTGATTTCATACATACATACTTACATATATACATAAAACAATAATCCGTAAAAAGCCGACTCAAAGGTAGCTCTTAGGAATTCGAGGGTTACCGTTAATATAAAAAATGACTTCCATTGCACCATTTCCAGGTGTAGCAGTGGCACAGCGGATATGACGCTCGACTTCCATTCGGACGTCCCAAATTACAGTCCCGCCCGGTGGCATATTTCGAATCCCTGATCTACAGTACACCTAGGTGTTAAATGGGCTGCAACAATAATTGAAAAAACAACTGCGAACACTAAGTACCATGTCCAGTGAGTCAAATGGTGTCAGCTATACAGCTACGTGGTAAGAAGTCTGGATCACAACAGACTCGAAAAAACTGTATTTTACAAAAATTAAAGAGAAGATCGAGTATTTGATGGTGGAATTAATACTCAGACAAAGAAATCAGCATAATAAATAGTGTGTTGATGGTTGAAAAATACATTGTAGAAGAAACAACAATTTAATCATCAGGAGATTCTTCTTGGACAGTGTTCATTACACGGACGACAGATTCATTTGGAAGAGAATGTCTCGATGGATTTTCGTCACATTTTAGCGTCTCCTCGTTAGTAGTAGGCTCCATGTGCTCAGTGAATTGTTTCATCTCCTCCGGGAATTTATCATTGAAATGACGCTTTAAAATGTGAATACGTTTAAAAATCTCGTTCAAATTCGTTTTAAGTCGACGAAGACGTGTTGTATGTTGAACCAGATCGGAACAAAGAACTTTGTAACGCTCAGTTGAAAGTTCAGATAAAGTGTTTAACATTTCATTGGTCTTTTCAAACCGACGTAAAAGCGTGTACTGCGTTCGGATGATTTGCTGTTGAGCTTCCGTGTCAAGCTCAGAAAGGAAAGTGGCAAACGTATCACCGGACGTCATTAACGTTCACCGAGAAATTAACATATTTCGGTCTAAAGCTGAAATGAAGATATAACATAATGATAGATTGGAAGGGTTAATTTTAACGGTGAAAAGATTGACTGTGGTGTGGGTTTGACAGTAAACGTGCAATACCAGTCGCCATACGTGGTGAACTGTAATTATTGAAACACCGCAATACTAACACTGAGTACTCTTATTCCGCTTTCTCTATAGGCATAGACAACCGC
>JACCGJ010001223.1:0-24513 GCA_013407085.1 Atriophallophorus winterbourni
AGATTCAAGATTCAAGATTCAAGATTTATGGTTAAAAAAGCAAATTGCTGTACAATACCATAGGATATACGTATAAAAAAATTATTTAAAAAAAAAATCGTTACTTGTATGATCATGTCCATGTTCTTCATAGGTTGAGCAAAAATAATCCTCAATGGCAACACAGACTGAGGGAAAAGAATCTTTGGATGGTTGGTAGTTCCGTGCGTTAAAAAATATAGACATCAATAGGTAGGGGCCAACGCAGTAGTTCTCAACATAAGGTTTCGTAACCTTTGTTTAAAGATGTGCTCGTTCGATGAGGTAACAATATCTATCGGCAAGCTATTCCACAAGAAGCATACACGAAAAGCGAAGAAGTGACGACGACAATTCAATCGTGAATGTGGGATTTGAAGGGTCAAAGGGTGGCTGCGTGTGGGGACAACCGAACCAAACTTGAAGAGGTGTTTGAGAGGGTGGGATTTCGCATAGATGATTCGATATGTCAGAGTGAGGTCGTGTAGGATACGCCTGCGCTCGAGGGTGCACAGTCAAGTCTGGTCAGTCGCTGCTCAAAGGGTAAATTATTCAATCCGGTAACAATTTTGGTTGCCTTGTGATAAATTCGTTCGAGGAGCGAGATGTTTTTTTCCATCCATGGCGTCCAAGCTTGCACAGCGTAGTCAACGACAGGATGTATGTAAGTGTTCAGCAATTTCGCGAGTGAGTGTGGTGGGAAACGTCCGAAAATGCGTTTCAGTAAACCTAGCAAGCTGCACGCACGCTTGTAGACGGCGTCGCACTGTAGGCTGTTCTTCAAAGTGCCAGACACCCAGATTCCGAGATCTTTTTGTGATGTACTCCATTCAAGCGGGTGGCTGCCAAGTTTGTAGGTAAAGGGAAAGGGTTTTCCGACTTGCAACATTTTGCACTTGCGGAAATTGAATGGCAGTTTGTTTTGAATTGACCACTGGTGTAGCTTATTCAAATCTCCTTGCAGAACATGACAGTCCTCGATAGAGTTGACCTTCGTCCAGATTTTTACATCATCTGCGAATAAAACAAGCTTACATGCTAGTAAGTTCGGTAGATCGTTTATAAATATGAGGAACAGTATTGGACCGAGGACCGAACCCTGAGGGACTCCGCTCGTGGCTTCAATTGTTCGAGAAGTTTCGCCATCTATTCTTACTTTTACTTTGCGTCCAGACAGGTAACTTGTGAACCATGTTAGTAGGTTTCCGATGACGCCAACATTCTGCAGTTTATGAAGCAGTAAGGAGTGATTCACTCTGTCGAATGCTTTAGATATATCTAAGTAAACGGCATGGACGGAACCCCCTTGGTCTAGTGCTTGCGTCCAGTCATTTAGAGTCGTGAGCAAGTTAGACAGGCATGAATATGTTTTCCTAAATCCGTGTTGTGTGAAAGTTATTAGCTGACGGTTCTCGAGATGTTCAACAAGTCGTTCACACACCAGGCGTTCCAAAATTTTAGAAACCGCTGAAAGAAGCGTCACGGGGCGGTAATTCGCCGGATCAGAACGACTGCCCCCTTTGTAGATTGGTGTGATAACACCGGTTTTCCATTGAGTTGGTACGGTTCCCGTATTCAATGAGTGCCTGAATAGACCACTTAGTGGGCCACAAAGATCCAGCTCGCATGACTTCAGAACAGCGGGTGTTATTCCATCCTCTCCTGGTGATTTGCGAACGTTCAGTCCGCGTAAATGTTTTCGCACAACCGTAGGATTTACCTCGATGTTGCTAAGGCATTCGACTTGTAGTGGGTGCTGCAAAGACGTCAGCGTTGACACGTTCTTTGGACAAAATACTTGCGCATTAAATGATATTAGGGCATCAGCTGTATCCTTGACATTATCAGTCAGTCCGTTCTCTGTCTGGATAGGAAATACACCCGGCTTAACCTTGGTCGCGGTGTTTACGATGGTGTACAGCAACTTAGGATGTCGTTCCATCTGGTCGATCAGCTTCCAATGGTGATATTGCTTGTCTTCTCGATTTAGGGACGTCACCTTGTTACGAAAACTACGGAAGTGTTCCCAGGATGCGTCTGTTCGTGTTATTTTGTGTGCAGCCCATGTGGAGTTTCGCATGGCTATCCACTTCCGAGTGCGGCTTCGAAGTTTGAAGCAAAATGTTCTTGATTTCATTTTGGGAACACAGGTAGAATTGTCGTCTAGTTTTGTACCGATATAACTCAACAGACTAGAACAATGAGTATCTGCATTCGTAAGATCGAGATGTTTTTCCTCCATCATCGTAATGGCACCGCGAAGGCCGAAGTATTCGACTCTCCTGATAAACTTAACGTCGCCCGACGCCCTTCTGGCGTTGCACACGAATTCGAAGGACAACACAAGATGGTCACTTAGCCCCAAAGGACTATGATACTGCACTGACTCCACTGCTGTTGCTTCGGAGGTCAAAACCAGATCTAGAATTGACGATTCATTGAGGCCCCTTTGTCGAGTGAACGAATGGACATGGTTGTATAGGGGAGTGAAAGTGATAATCTCACGGAATTTGTACTCAAGGGATTGTTGAGTATGCACACTTTTGGTGTAGAGATGTGGAGATGTTGTAAAAATCATCTAAGAGAACGGATTTTTTCCCCAGAAAACCAACGGATTTAGTTATGTATGGTAATTTCACCCTACAAACCGCATTAGAACCTAAGTGAGCATTTGTCACTACAATAGTTATCCTAACAAATTATTGTCATCATACACGAGACAATACTGGCATTTATTTCACATGACAAAAAGTATGACTTCCAACGTATCATTTTTATTTTGTACTTATAAGAATATACATAGGTTGTACAGCTAAAGCGTTGTATACCATAGTTTCTTAAAATATTGCATTTGTTAATTTTTCTCCTTTATTATTTGGGAACGTGGTGAAACGTGGTTAGCTTTGGAATTGCGTTGTAGTAAGGAAAGAATTGAGAACGTAATCGACAAGCGGGTAGACAGGGCGGCGGTGATGTGAATAATGTTGCGTCGAGTATTCTCAAAACCAGTGCAAATGAACGTAATGGACTTAGAACGGCGAAACGCGTTATTGCCTGCAATAACCAGGACCGAAATCACCCCATCACCGTATGAACGATAGTTGATTGAACTGCGTGGTTTGGTCATAATGATGTGGTTGATTAAACCATCTATCAAAACCGCTAGCCTTTGAAGCCACTGTTTAATAATGGTAACGTTACAACGCAACCACAACGTTCAAACACAGAACCACAAGTGGATACCGGTCAAGCGCTAAGGTGCTCATATATGTGAGAAAGTAATGTGTTGCTCAAATCATTATTTACTGAACTTTATACACAGTCAGTTGATCGGATTCTTCTATATATCAGTGATCATTTTTGCCGATATTTCCACAGATACTTGTCTTACTCAATCATCATTCCGTATTGCATATCGCTGGGGGCATCAAACAAGTCAAATATATACTCTTTAAGACAAAGACTCCAAGTAATGATAATAAAAAGATGCATAGAATGCGACACCCGACATTTCTAAATATTATTATTAAAATAATTATGCTCAATATGATAATAGATAAACTGGACCAAACGGTTGTTAGTTAAAAATTTAGAGGATTCCTTTGAGTTAAAACGCATGAGATGTCACTGCTGTTTTATCTATGTGACGTACCTCGATTCCATAGTTGATATTTCTCCGCACACATTGGATTAGACGAACACTTAAAGTTCGCATCCTGTTTAAGAACAAAAGCAGAGTAGCAATTTTATCCTCATCGAAAAATGTGGACTAAATATATTGCGTTTCATACATTTTTCGAACTGTAGTGGCGTTTACGATGATAAAATAGTTATAATCAGGCATATTTAAAAATACTACTAAGTTATATTTATGGCGGAACTATAATATTGTGGCTTTCAGCGGTCATGCTAAGGATCATTTATGTTGATTGTAGTTCACCGTGGAAGCCAATGATCAATAATCATCGTGTTGCATTCGTCGTTGCCCTGCCGAGATTGTACCGTGGTTACATTTATTCTGAAATGTTTTACTGATCTAGCTCACACGTATTTTAATCGGGTTAAAATGAAGCTACTTGAAAGGCAAGTGATTTTATATCAATGCTTGGTCTTGAGCTCGAAAGCCTTTTTCGAAGCGCGGGAGCAAATCCTGGTGAATTGTAATACATGAGAAGGGAAATGGGATTTAAAATGGAAACTGATTGCAACCTTACTGAGAGTAAATTTATTAGCAGCCTATCTGTCTTAAAAAAGAATATTAGCTGCTTACTTACACAGAAGCATTTTAGAAATGGTGATTCTTGGCTACTGGACAATAGAAGATTAGGTATGAATATTAAAATACATGAAGTCATCAGGAGAAAATTAATCCAGAGAATTAAAATGAATCCCTATTCATAACATCGGATATTAATATAAATTATTCCATAACATAGCTTGGGCTTTATAATGTCTTACCGAAAAACTGACGCCAAATCGAAGAAAAGAATGAAATTCTGGAGTAACGATCGCTTCATTTTGAAATATTCCATCTCGCGGTTGTAATAAATTACTCAAAAGATCTTGATTAGTGTCACCGCGCAAGAGTCCGTGTGCACGAGCGGATTCGGCATTTGGAAATAAAAGTATCCGAAATCCAGCTGGATTATTGTCAGGAACAATGTAATCGTATTCCTGTGGATCCATGAGAAATTCTAGTTCGTGTACTGCAATGAAGTTCGAATGGATATCAAACATGTTGTCAAGTGAGCAGTATCGTTAGTCTACTGTGACTTTAAAGATCGAATAGATTTAACTAAACAACAAAAAGGTTTCTTTGTTTATTCGGTGTAAAAATTGAATAATTAAATAACGGTTTAGATAGAAATTTTGGTAGACACACCTAAACCGAAACCCGACCACAAACTTTGAATCATAGTGCAGATATTTTGCGTAACGACTGATTGTCCATTTTTAAAATGTGCATTAAGTGATCGAGGTAAGATGCGTTAGATAATAGTTAAATGTTAGAACTGATTAACAGTTCACGTTTTTTAACAATCAACCATACACACAACTAATCACACACCTATGACCGGTTTCACGGTACTTGCACCGGTGTGTGATAGAAATGCATTCAAATGTGGGTTTTGTTCCTAACCCATGTGTGTAACCCCATCCTCGTGCGTGGGGCACCTGTGATAGATGAGTTTGGTCGTGTCAAACCTTGTTTACAGTTTATCACACAATTTCAAAGCATTCGGGTCCTGATCGTAGTGTCCCCACCTGATGATTGATACAGCGCGATACATGAAGTGGGTTGTGTGTGATGGCACTGCATGCAAATGCGGGTTTTCGCCACAAGCCCTTGGGTTTAACACAATCCAAATGTGTGCAGACACATGTGATGGATCAGGCTGGTCGTGTAATAACTTATCAACATTCTAACTTTTTGTAGAACCAAATAGTTTCGATTTTCATATACGCTTTGCGAAAATATAAACTGTGGGCTTCATAGGAGTTTACTATGCATATATATATATATATATATATATATATATATATACTCTTGGTTCACATTATATAATTACGAAACAAATACTTCTATTTAAGTGAATAGTGTTAAATGTTCACGAAATTTGATTTTCGTGAACCACGATCAATTGGGCAGTTGACCTTCTACTAGAGAACATTTAATCCAAATAATAACGTTCTTGAAAAACATCATAAATCTTGTAAAATTCCTAAATATTACACCAAACTTGTGTTGTTTTATTGCGCATTTACATAAATCTCGTCGTATCTAATTCGTAAATACAATCTTAAAGAAAGTGAGAATAAAACGGCAATTGATTACTAAACGGCGATTTCAAACAAGCTTGTCCCAGGTGCAAGAAACCAGTGAAACCGCTTCTGTGAATAGGGTATATTGAAACTTGACTCCTATAAAAATTATTATTTGCTAAATAAAGTGAGCTGGAGAATTGAGGGCTATAACAATTTCGCTTTGATTTTTGGAAAACTTTAAGCAAGCAAATTCAGTTGATCGATGTATATCCAGACTCTTACATCGTGAGTTGAATATTTTCTTGTCACAACGTGGGCTCTATAATAGAATACTGGTAGTTACGGTAGTCTATGTGAAGAGCGAAAACATTTTTATTGCAATGCGAAAGCACAACTGAATCGCGTGAAATTGGGTACTAATAAAATCACGGAAGGTTGAATTCACTTACATTCCGGTTAAAATGATGTTAGCTAGCTTGATATAAAATGGGGCAAACTGTGAAAAATAGAAATATGGGTGGAAACAAAATGAAATTATGTACAATTTAATTGAATTTGTATGTCGATACTGGGTAGTAAATCGCTGAATCATTTTTGGCGTAACCGATATTATATTAATTCAAACTTTAACATGACTGCAGTGAAATTTGATTCGATGACGGCGTAGGTAAATTCAGAATAGCCTGTTAGTTCAATAACTTAAAATATCACGATAGCAATCATCAGCCAGCACCCATTTGTGTGTGATATGTTGAAAAGGATTCTTAATTAGAAGCAACACTGAAAACAATTTGGTTTACATGTCAGAAACTAGTGATTCATACCGGTTTCACCTTGTGTAAGTAACAATGAAATCATTTTCCAGGAAGTTCGATGTCCTTATACTACGTTTAAAAAATAAATGAACATCAATATGTGACTTCTGGTTAGTAAATATTTATAGGATCCACTCAAATCAAACATCGCAATACGTACCATCTGGTGCAAGTTGCAGTAAATTACAAAGTCCTTGCTTCGTTAATATCGTAGAAAATTCATTGGAGTGATAACTTTTACTAGAGCCCCGGCAGCTAAAAATATAATAATAATTTCAACCATTACAAGAAGAAAGTTCACAAATTGATTAAGAAAGCGTTTGTTGCATATTTTGACTTCATAATCAAATGTGTTTTCGAATGCCGAACAGATAGCCATTAATTATGTAACATGTCTCATCTAATATAAAAGTTACTAATAGCATGGTTGTTAGATATTTCAAAGTTTTCACTGAAACATTGATGATGAGCAATTTGTGCGCCCCCAATCTACGTATAAATCTAATAATTTGCAATAAGTGCGACAGCCTTCAGCAGTCTCAGCAATGTTGTTGCAGATCCAAACATGCGAAATGAAACTACGATGCCATCATTCGTATGCATCGTCATGAATACTCTCACTCACCAAGTTAATTTTTTTCTACTTTTTCAGATTTAAAATAAGGTTTGAGCCCGTATTTCATTGCGAAATATTGGTTTTTAGCCTCATCTTGCTAGATTGTTTTTGCCACGCCTCACAAATTAAATTGATGATTTAGAAATTTATGGGATTGAATTCCATAAAACAAGCGCATATGCGTCTCTTCGGTTTAGTAAAATTCGGAGTGAACTGTTTTAGAAGTTTGTACACCGCATTCAATCTGAACACAATATATGGCCTATATTACTCGAGTCTCAGATATTGTGACAAAATAAACTTCTATAATGCTGTACTCAATATTGTCTTGCCTGTGTTATTCGGCAGAGCTCCTTAAATATAAGAGATTTGAATAGCGTTTTAACTTTCTCTGTCAATTGCCGAAGCATTGTAGCTGTCTATAAATGGCTGCAAGCTTGATCATCAGGACTTGATAACATTTAATTATGTTCATCGATAGATTAAAGGGGAGGAGTAAATATATAAAAACCTGGGAGAAATATTACAATTTTAAACGAAAATGTAGTTATATATGTACAAGGATGTTCATTAATTTCACCAGAAATGTTGCAGCTTTTAAATAAAATTCGTTGGAATTTCGCTTCTGCGTGCATCCGAAATAATACTAACCATTTTTGGTAACATTGTGCATATTTTAAAGTCCCATGTTTCGTGAGAATGGCAAATAGGCACCTAAACAAATCTCTATACGTTTCATTCAATTATACCGGTTTTGATATTCGAGGAATATTTTCTATAACTTCAGAAAACGGGTAGGCCAAAGTAAGAGAATGTAACAAAACTCGTGATCGTTTATGCGTTGCCGCTACCAGACTGAACCAAACGGAATAAACTCGTGCAAAAGAAATTGAGCAAGTATTTTTGTTGTACACATGATAGTTTGCTTATTTTTTATATATTTTTTATATTTTTCAATTATTTGATTAATTATTCAATTATTTTATTATTATTTATTATTATTATTATTTCATTATTATTATTATTTTTATTAATATTATTAAAATCACATTTTTTATATTTAATATTTTATGGCTATCTTATTTCTCATACTTTTCGCATTTTAATTTTATTATCTTTTTCTCATGCGCATTTGCTCCGATGTTTCATAAATTAACGAATCGTTCAATTAATCTCACTTGTTTGAAAAGCTTCTGGAAGCGATTATGTGCTATATGATGGGAATTTGGTAAACTAACATATTTCTGTCAGTCTTAATGTTCAACTTGGCTTTGATTGTATTCAACATGTTAGGCCATCGAAGTCCGGGTATCTTATGTGAGAAACCAAAATATCTAGACTAAGATTGAGCACACTGGACTGCAGGCGCCTTGGAGTTTATTTATTACTAACCTACAGAATAGCGGTATTGGGGTTCCACCCACTTAGGCACCTGTTTAAATTTGGATCAAGTTTCTCCATAATTGCATAATTGCATAATTGCATAATCGCATCATTGCACTTTAACTGCAAAACTTTTACTAAGCCTGTGTAGGTTTTCGCTTGAACACTTTAACATTATCGAATGATAGTTGTAAGCTTTTATGCCGAACGACCCCGTGTTGGCCGCTGGTAACTACGACACATCGGTGCCTGCAATATCAACTAGCTGCTTTTAACCATAACTCTTGAATTTTGCATCAAAATTCGAGGATAAAACTCATAAGCACGTTTTACTATTACTCCTTTTGACGAAAAATTAACAAGAATCACAGAAGATGGTATATTCCATTAAATGAAATGAAATACTAATTAATAACTAAGAATCTAAGCAAGTAGCATCGATTTTGTTATTCTGCATATATTTTAGGTGATATGTGGACATTAAGTAAATTTTGGACTATGAAAACAGTGTCAGCAAAATAGTTTTCCCGTTCATGGAAAAAAGAATAGAATATCACTTGACCAGTTTACTCAAATTAGTACAATATATTTGAGTTAAAATGATTCTCGAGTTGACTTCAATTAACATTAAACGATCATTTTCATTATATAAAGTAAAAGTGAGATTGGTGACGGGGTTGCTTTAGTATTGTGGGCAAACGCATCCCTCAATTTCTCTTGACAGATGGAACCCTTGGCGACTATGTTTATCTCCTTTTCTATTAGTAAGGCGCGATAAAGTTGAGAATTCCTTACTCGGCGGGGAACTAATCAGCTTTTGATGAGTTTTGTGCATGGCTGACCGTACAGATTTTTCACGTGGAAATAATCGACTTTTAAAGGTAGACACTCTTTCTTCAATTTCGCTATCGCGGAGGGATACAAACCTCCTAACCTTCTGTTGGGAAGCACAGCAAAAAACCTAATAGATCAATGCAGCGCTTCATTGGCCTCCATCGGTTGATGAAGAACATAAATGTGCATTCCAAGTTTTTCATGATCTTATCCTTCACACTGATTTACCTGATACA
This sequence comes from Atriophallophorus winterbourni, assembly GCA_013407085.1. Taxonomy (NCBI): domain Eukaryota; kingdom Metazoa; phylum Platyhelminthes; class Trematoda; order Plagiorchiida; family Microphallidae; genus Atriophallophorus; species Atriophallophorus winterbourni. Next base: position 9,669 of record JACCGJ010001223.1, read on the forward strand.
CAATCTTAATCACCGGTTACAATATTCCAGCAGCGTTCATATCAACAGACTGTATTCTGTCAATCGGTGGCAATTCGCCGCTGTCGTTTTGAAAGAAACACCATCTTTTCCACAGCTTGAAGAGGACGATTCAAATTTTCCAACCAAATTGAGCGGTTAAGCGCCATTAATATTTAACTCACAGCGTAATTAGCAGCATTTATACCACTTTTTCAAACGTCTTTTTAGCACCCAGCTAGATTACTGATCATGCTCTTTAACAAGCTTCAGACACCGTAACCTTCATTTGTTAATCAATCCATTCACAATATGTTAAACATAAAAATGATGCTCACTAAATGAAGAAACATTTACTTTTAATCAGTGTAAACTGTCCTCGTTTTACTTCCATGAAGTCAAGCAATGTAAAGTAAAATTTTTAAACGGTGTTGTCACAATGCGATAGCCTTAAACAAGGAATTTCAAACGGAAAAAGATAGAAGTTGCCCCGATAATTCCTTTATCAATCTCAATTTCTAATGAGAGGTTATCCGCAATATTTAATCCATGATATGTGGAGTGATGTACTGGCTCAAGCTGACAGTTTTCAAGAATGATGATAGGAGGTGATATAGTCCTTCCATCAAGGACTTTGATGTTATTTATGCTTGTTGTCAACCCAAAGTCTCTGCATGCCTACGGAAAAAAATCATTTGGCGATTGGAGTTGTTCTTGAGAGTCAGCAATAATGGCTGCATCGCTGGCAAGCAGCAGGTCGGAGATTTGTACACCCATTACCTTTGCATTTGCTCTCTAAATGTCTAGAAGAAATGCGTGTCATCTCAACGCGTGCGTATTAAAATCAATCATGCATTAATAAAAGATTTGTTTTCTTTCTGAGGGAATGTCTAATCAGTCGCGTCGCTGTAGTGGTGTTGAACCTCGCAGCAGATCGAGCTCGCTACGAATCAAAACCTTTGTTTTCGATGGATAAAAGTATACTTTTGAATTAACATGACAATCAACTAAACTCACCGCCTGGAGGTCTTTGTTTTCAACTTGAAAACCATTCTTTAAAAGAGTCAAACCAGAATTGATAGTGATTTGTAGTTTGGATCGCACGGATGCTAACATTTTATAGATTGCAAAAAACGTACCTACGAGTAAAACAAATGACTTTAGTTTGAATTTACAGAGACAGAATAGAGGTTTGTACTCACCTGACTTCACATCACTCGAATTTGTTAGTTAACACAATTCTAATTCGTCCCGTTTTATCCTTAGTCATTTTTTGTGAAATCAGTTCGCCGTGATTTTAAGAGGCGTAAAACGTAGCTGGAATGTATACTTGAATCGATTAATTTCACAGCGGATTCACATGAAGTGGTTTTAGATCGATTACAAAAACGAATGGAGCGTATATATTTAGCGTCTTTTTCGTAGGAGAAGTTGTAAAACGATTTGGTTCACGACATAGTGAATAAAAGCTTTTTCTGCTAAGATTGTCTATGTGAGCACTAAAGAAAAAGTGAGAATGCAAAATACCTCGGGCAAAATGTTCCGCTGCATGCTTTTACTCACATTTTGAGCATATCATCCATTTTGTGTCCCGCTTTCTTTGCAAAGTCTGCCGACAACCTCAGATCGTGTGAGAGCGCAGTTCGTCCCGTGGTTTGTTTTATGAGGGAAACATTTTTCATTTCTGATAATGCATCGTAAATCCAGGTTCCATTGGAGAGCATGAATAATGAAGTGCCCCTAAAACGTGATATCGCAAAACATTTGAGACAATTTTCTTGATTAAGTAAAATGAAAAAAACCCACGAAAACCACGCGCAGAAACGTGTTCCCGTTTGTAGTCTAATTACAAGGATGACATGTTGTTAGCAGTGTTGATTTGCCAGACTGTCTATTTACAATTAATCATTATCAATAGTTTAACAATATTTCAGTCCCACATAAAAGATAGCTTCGTTGATATTCTGCAGAGCATTTTGATTCAAAAGATGCTATAATGTTGATAAATTTGGAAAATAATCAAATCAAAATCAAGACTCACTGAACCCGATCTTACTGTCCGCACCTGATGACGGCAAACAGTCAGAAACCGGTAGTGGTGTGTAAAGGATGGGGATGTGAGCACCACAATACATTTATTCAAAATTGCATTTCTTATCAGTAAGCAATGATTTGTTCAATATACACTTTTAAACTCAAATAATGTCCCAAGACAAACAATTCTGCATCTGCAATTTGAAAAACCATCAATTCCAAAGAGAACACAATGTTCGCTAATAACCCAGGCTGTGGTTTTCAATAAAAAGATCCATGACTTGCGATTAAAGTAACATTTTCTCAATCCAATCACTTACCGGAAGGCATTAATATTACATATTTTCAAAACATATGCCTCGGCATTCGCCTCCAAACGACTATCTATCGAGATTGGATTCGCATCCACCTCGTTGGAAATGACGAAGAGAGTCTTCATTCTTCTGTACCTGACGAACCAATAATGCAAACGGAATCCGAGGTAGACAAAAGCACCCAGACTGATCAGGAATAGTAGCAGGCTGTGAGAGTTGAACAGAAAGACGATTATTTTACATCTGTCACTTAGAGAAGTGTATGAATGTTAAAATAAACGCAGGTTGAACAAAGTTAATTTTATGAACAACGTGTGAGTACACGATCAGTTTCATCTCTCACACGTGAAAGCATTGTTGAACAAAGATCGCGCATTTTTATTTACATGAATTGGGGCTTTCCAGGGTAAATAGTATACAAAGAAAGCCTTATTTCCCGATCTGTTTTGATCATCCTTTAGCAGTTTATAATTTATCATATTTCTAAGCAAAAATAACAATAAGTAATATAGACAGTTTATCATGTGAGGTCACTTTGACAGTTGATATCGCTGTCTTCTGGAAACTGCGCCGAAAATTATATGCTGTCAAAAATCCTTTTGCGTATCTCATCGTGAAGTCTGATTAACTATGACAATCTTTGACAGGCATTATCTTGACGTTTGGTGTGTTTGCATATGTGATACTCGAAGTTCGCTCGATTCATCCAACTCGAGGAATCGTCCTAATTCCAGTTAATCGAAACATCAAGTGGATGAACTATTCCCATCCATTCCATATATCAATTTACTTGGAAATACCTGGAAGTGATATTTCTTGAGTTTTTTGGAGATTGAATACACTGTACTTTATTCTGAAGATCAAAGTATTTCAGGGATGTGGATCTATACATGTAGGTTACAAATAGTATGAAAGCGTTCGTAGAGGGAAAAACGTTAATATAGATAATTTACAAACATGTTTGACTGCATAAACATAATTTTCGATGATGAAAAAGTTTTCTTAATTCAGTGAGAAACATGGTCACGCAATCAAAATTAATAATCCACAAATTCGAATATGCGTGTGCAGATATGTTTGAAACTAATGAGCACAATTTAGTTTCGCGTCTTGATTAAATATTTGGAGGAGAAAAATCAAAATAAATTAGGTGAAATTAATTTTCAGAGTGAAATTCTGATATTGAAATTGGGTTTCGTGCTGAGTCTATTTTCGAGAAAAAAACAGGCGACAAAATATTGCGCTTCAATTTAACAAAATTTTGATTTTGATCAAAGCATACTTTGATTTATTGTGAGCATAATCCTAGCAATTAATTGACTGAACCGAAATAACGTTAAAAGTATATGAAAAATTTAAATTTCTGCGGTTCAACATGTCTAGCAAGAATGCTATTGTCTGTGATTAGGAAAAAGTAAATGTTTAAGAATGTAAATGTAAATGAAACATTGAAAATATATCGTCTAGTGGGCATCTATCATAACATGACATTGTGCACACCAAAGTAAGTTAAATATTATCACCTCCAAATCGGAGATGAAAAACAAACAATTGTTCCAGCAGTGCTGACGAAATGGCTTCACAACAGTTTTCCATTTTACAAATTCGTAAAAATGTACCTGAATTATGATATTTCATGCTGTGCTATCTCTGAATACAACCGTGAATGTTAAGTTTGGAGTAACGTTGTTTCCTACAATTTGTCTGTTTGATATACGAACTTATGATGAAGGCTCCGATTTGAATAATCCTTGCAATTCAGATACCTAGAATCTAACATACAGACCCAATAGGCTCAATACAAGTAATAGTAACTGAAGCGTTACTCTTTCGCTACATATTTAGTTATTTTGGGACAAAGTAGAAATTTTTCTCGGCTAAACTTAACTCCAATAGACCAATGACTCATGAATGGTAGCCACAAATTAAGTTGAATTTTAAAAGAGGTTCGCATCAATTTACAAATTAGCACGGATACGTCGATGTATTATACAATCAAAAGCTTTCGTGTATCATAAAGTAAATAAAATTAATAGCTGTGTTACAATTTTGTCTAGAAAACGTTTAAACCAAAAATACACCTTCAAGTTGGCACTTGTTTTAGAGAGGCGTTCAAATACACGATTTGAAACGTTTCAACGGCTTTCTAACGACATCTCACAAATGAAACGATATTGTAAACTTGGTGAGGACTGAACGCTGATGAAGACTGCTGAATAAACTTCATTGTGAAACAAAAAGCAGTACAAAATCTTATAATCAACATCGCATTCAACGGAGTGAAATAAATAAAAAGAATTTCACGAAAATGAATAAAACGTCGTATGCAGGGGAATAATTTTTATTCTGTCCATTAGTTGATTGCTGATAGAATTGAACAATAGAAATCCAATATGTGCACGTATTATCAATCTTTACAGTTTTATTGAGGGTTAACTTTTTTGAATCTGATAGTTACCTGCTATTGCTTAAGCCCTGGCACTGACTATCGACAGTTTGTTCCAGATTTAATCATGTTTCATTGATTCAACTAAAGCACTCTACTGATTTTAAAAACATTGACAGCACGAAATTGTTACAGTTCGTTCGGCTTGCAAGCAAAGATTGTCGTAGAAACTTGCTTGACACATTTTTAGGAAATACAAACGGATATTCGAGATGTTCGATTTATGCGGCTACATGGATGTGATTCAATCATTTGCAAATTGAAATCGACTGCAAAATATTCAGTCAGGCGGTGCGTGATCCGAGATTGCTCCGGATCTCTGTTAATGGGAATTTAAGTGAAGGCAGCTCAACTCATCACACGCAGCTCAAAAATCCTAATTAGGAGGGAAATCGAACGTAAGCGCATTTCTAATTGAAGTTAAAGTAGTGGATGATCCATCTATTATTACAAACGCATGGAAACTTGAAAAATGTTATAATATTTATCACCCTTCGGGTACTGGGTTTTTTCGTTGATATTGTACAGCAGAAACGCAACATAAAATATATTTCATAATTATTGCAATATATTTATATATAAGATAGTCCTACATCATGTTGAAAATTGAGGTGAAAAAAGCTTTGGGTGTCTGGAAATACTCCAGCTTAAATACCTCTATTCGAACATCTACTGCCTTTCAAAAACCATCATGTGTTCCTAATTTATTCAGACGAGTATTTGAGAAATTTTCTTTTAATTCATTTCTACGCAACATGAATTCATACATGAGGTCGGTCATGGAATATGCTGTGAATTCCTGGTCTCCTCGTCTCAATAAAGATTAAGGACTGATGCATCGAAGTTTTCATCGCACAACGAAACCATTGCTTTGGATGTAAAACAAGCCTTACGAGGAAACGACACCTCATCTGAATTAAGTCGAATTTCCGTATCTAGTAATCCACAAGACACATTGAAATATCAGGCTCATGATTATACGCAGGTAGTTCCCCGTTTCCACTTAATCTGAAGAAACCATTTTATTATGTCTGTCTCTTATCTATTTCACCTGAAATATTATACTTTCAGCCAATATTTACTCACGTAACATTCATACATTCAAGACTAAATTGGATGAGTATTTATACAATCATTCATACAATCATTCGTCATCCAATGCATGAAAACACTATAGTTTTCATGCATTGGATAATTTAATTGCTCAGTGGATAATTTTTCTTTTCTTACATGTTGATTTTTAGCATCCTATGGTTTTGTTGCGCTTAATGCTTAGACCAATAAATGACTCAACTAACCTTAGCTTACCTAATATGTACTTGAAATTTCTCGATCGGTAAAACGTTAAGTAAGTAATTGTAAGCAAATAAAGAAGTACGTAAGTAAGTAAGTATGTAAGTAAGTAAGGTAGTAAGTAAGTAAGTAAGTAAGTAAGTAAGTAAGTAAGTAAGTAAGTAAGTATGTAAGTAAGTAAGTAAGTAACTGTTCTCATTAAATGATTCATTTCTCAGTTAGTCTATTTTCAGCTATATAATGCGATGTGCATACTTCTCGAAAAATAATTATGCATTTTATTATGCGCCCTTTTCAACCGCTTTTCGACAATCGTGATATGACCATTTTGAAAGTAAGTTGAACATTTTTGGGTGACGTTACTCTTCTGCAACACAATCATCGCCAGACTGTCAGAACAGAGAACGAGACAAACAAACCTGCCTTACACCATCCTCGATTAAACCTGACATCTAAACAGTCTATATTAAACCTGGGTATGTCAGTTCACCTTGGTGAGATCATGATTATTGGGTCGGTTTGCTTAACACGGCACTCCAACCAAGAGGGCCGATGATCCTGTGTTTCACTTTTACATGGCCAAAAGTACTTCACAATGCGACTGAAGTTAATTGGTTTTGAAAAATGGGATATTAAGCACGGTTTCCGGTTATTTAATGGTCAGACACTGAAACTTCAGTCACTTTATCCCCAGTTTGATAACTTCTAAATAATGAATTTATTTAACAGGAGAGATATGCAATTGATTTTAAGAATTTCAATCTTTCCGTAGTTAAGTATCGCTGAATTGTTCGAGATGTCGTGGCGCATATCTCAGCATAATTTTTCTTCAGGTTGATATGAACCCCAGCACTTGCTGGAAGAACTGAGGACATATGCTGTCGGCAATCCTTCCGCAAACTGTTAAGAAATGTCCACAAGGTGGAATGTTGGCAAGAAGAGTGACTGTAATGCATGATGCCAGCCTTCTACAGCATTGAGGCATAGATTCGTCTAAAATCTCAAATGTGTCGATTACAACATTCAACGCACAATCATGAGGCGTAAACCATCGTCTGCCTCCTAATCTGCTTTCATCGCTAGTTCACATATTTTTCGTTGCATCTCGAGCAATTCAGCGATACTCAACTACGGAAAGATTGACGCTCTTAAAATCAATTGCATATCTCTCCTGCTAAATAAATCCATTTAAACGTATTTTGCATTCTTCAGAAGTTATCAAACTAGGGATTAAGTTACTTTGGGGCTAATTGTCTGACAATTAAGTGTCAGTAAACCATTAAAGACACATTTTGGATTCAGTTATCTTCCCCAGTTGGCTATGTGACTTCATATTACCAGACTTACTATAGGTTGCATTGTGGTGATTTCAAGAACAGATTGTTGGTGAAATGCTGCTTAATTATGTTCCTTGCTACACCTAGCATCTAGCTTTAAAGTCAGAAGCGAAACGTTACCCAAAAGTGATCCAAACGAATGCATATACATTTATGTCATTATAATGCATAAATGATTATTCCGAAACATATTACAGGCAGGCCAAGTGTTTGTTTATGATAGATTGGCAGACAATTGCTAAACAGTGTTACAAAACAAATATTTAAAAATTGATCTGATTGAACCAAACGGGGAACATTCTGCGCTTCGAAATATGTCCTCACAATTTTCCGAATTCCTATTCCCATGTCCTAAAACGTGTACAGGTATTTTGTGCCCTTGAACATGATGTTACAACACAAATTATTTCTTTTGAAGTCCTGTCCCAACTCGTTAATTGTAGAGCTAAGCATGGAGCAACGTCTGTCCAGCCTGTAATTTTATTTTGCGAATACTCCAACTATGCGAGTGTGTAAGAAAAGTCGAGTAATAAAAATTATACTCATTATAATCAAGTTTATTGACGAAATTAATGTGTATGTAAAATTGAACTGCAATTTTCTTTTCAATTGCAATAATTCGCTAAAATAAGTTTTTGTTACTCTGTGCTTGCGTTTTGCAGTGCATTCAAGATACAGAGAAGCCTAAGGGTTATTTATTAGTTACTATTTAATTTTTACTGAATAATATTCATGAATTCGAACAGCGCGTGTTATGGAAGTAGTGTTGGTAATATCGAACAGGCGTCTTATCATCTTCCAAACAAAATGTTCCTACGCTTGTGCGTATGTGAGACACCCATTCTCGGTAATTTAACCACAAAATCATCAAATTCATCCGAAACCCCTAAGCAAAACGCTGTTTATTTTGAAAATAAAATTGTGTGTCATCGGTTCCACAAGTTCCGGCTATCACCATTGGTATGGCGGTGTTCCTGTACCAGAAGTGACACGTTATAAAAGATCCGCTCTAACTGATTGTTCACAAATTTGTTTCCACGATAGATTCCAAACACACTCGATCCAATTGTCGTTTATATTGATTTTATCTAATGCTCGCGAACTTGTATATGATTCGTTGAATTCAAAACCTAACGAACCAACAATTAAACTTTTATAATGAGAACAAAATGTAAGCCGAAACGAGAGTATGACATTCATGTAACGGAACAGTGATTTTGAAACGATCCGAGGTGGTTTTGCCGCTGTTGGTTGAATGCATCCAAATAAGGATAATCCAATACAAATGGTGTTCATTCGGTAATTGATAATGTGAGAGTGCATTTATTGGCTGGAAGCCTACATAGTTCTAACCACAACGCTCAAATGAACTTAATTTATTAAATAGAAGTTGCTCGGAGCTAATGGAGAACACTACTAGATCATTTCTTCGAAACAGTGAAAGATTATGTTTGTTATTCACTAACATTGAGGTTTTTCAGTGTTCACTTTCGTTTACTTAGATTTTTGCTTCAAAGTTTGACGAGTCAACTAGTTGGAACATACCTTTCGGATCAATATAATGCATTTCGGAACATTTTTATCAATGCTTCCATTCGAAATGGTCTCATGTAGAATCATTTGAAATAAATAAACTGTTTTGTGGCCCTTAAAGAATAAAGGTAATATAAATGATCTGCATTATTAAACTATTAAACTTAAATAGTTTTACTTCGTTCTTCTTTCATACTAACTGTAAAAGTAGTCCATCTAATAGTGATTCTCTGTTCATTCATGTTTTCAAAGTACATATTTTCTTGCCCCCAAACCACCCACAAAGTTCAAACACAGAGACATAGATGATGCGATCACGGGAGTTCTGTAACTGAAAACACTTCTTCGTCGTAGAATAAAGACATTAATAAAGTGATATCTGTCGGTTATTTTGGTCTCCCATTCCAGATGCGTTAACCTAGACTCATCAATTTACAGTTATATTCAAAGTAGGTGAGCTTTTCCTTAACGCGTTTCGTCTTTACATTTTGTGATCAGACCAATTATGGTCTCTATGTTGATATGTAATAATACCCCTGACAAAATTCAAGAGCAGGGAGAGCGGAAATCAACGCGTAACAATTTGGATTCGGGAAAATGCAAAAGAACGGCTTGAGTGACAGCATCTTTGAGTAGGGAGAAAATGGAACAGCAGCTATTAAACAACATGCCGTCCGTCAAAGTCGATTAAACGTGCCAAACGGAAGAAAAGTTTAGATGAAAATGGTTAGCACGAAATTCACGTACAAATTAAATCAATGTGTCAGCATGCACAAACAGGTTGAAGGAAAGATTTGCCTATTAAAGTTAGCAGTGGGTTTCGTTACTTGTCAGGTGTGTAACAAGCGCATTGACCAATTGGCGTTCTTCAGTATTGAAGGATTCGTAGGTACCTCAATTTACATGGGAACGCTTGATTTCAAATTGTAATTTAAATGCAAGCGAAAGTGAAACGCTTGGATGACGTGGTTAAATTTTACATTGAGCATCCTCGAAGCCTTTTCAGAAAACGTAATAGATGTTAGGACAGGAATCTTGATTTGACCTCCTTGGACTTGACAAAATGTTCACATCTCCTCGACGTATGCTATCCGAAATAATAATGTGAAACAACTCTTTTCTCATCGTGATCAACATAATGATATTATTCTCACAGATTCTACACACCCAGTGCACACCCATATGATCTATGTCGTGGACATTTACTCCAACCCCCCACGATATATCTCAGTCAAAATTAGCTTGGCTTTAGGCTTTATAAAACACGATGATTATATTGATCCGGATACTTGTACATGGATCGGATTTTGTATGTTCTGTGTTCGTTGAGCTAAGGTGGCTTTGTAGCAGTAGGACGTGCTGCCATCAAGCTAGATGACATCGTCAGCTGAGATTCCTGCGAAGAACCTATGCCAGTTTCGAGTAAGCCTTAAGATGTCTTGCAGTATATCTAATAATTTTTTCTTCAAAACCTAAGTCCGAAAATACATCATATAATAGAATTACTTGAATCTTGTTTGATAGAGATATGAACACTATTTGACCCATTCTACCGTGTATATTTATTATTCAATCTCCGTTCATGCTAGCCCTGAATAGCCCCATTTGAACAACAATGTTTGAGGCAACCACACGCTAACCATGAAGGCAAAAATGATCGTTCAGAGCGCGCAAGTACTATATTTATAACCATGCCGCAGCCTAACCAGATGAACCTTGCAAAAACGTAAACGTTATCTCAATCCATTTCATTTAGGAAGCATCTAACGCAACTAGAACAAATATCGTGGATTGACAATGCACCGAATGCAGAAGCACCCACTAAAGCTGGTCTACAGAGCTTGCTCATTCTATTGCAACACTGTCGCCTTCTCCAAGTTGAATCACGTCAATATAATGAAAATCAGTCAACTTCCGGAAGATCTACACTATGGAAATTAGAAATAAAAAATCGACTTTCAAGTAACCATTATTTGATGTACAAATATATGTGGGCATCGACCCTACAAGCCTGGATGAACTTGAAAGCTGCAATTGGAATTTTGAATTTTATGCATTTTCAAACTAGTCAACGGCAGACGCATATTTCGTCTGATAAACTTACATCACGCCGACCTCATTCGAACCCAGCCGAACTAATACATATCGCTCTGATAGGTGACGGATAGTTTTTTCCTCCTAAATCTGAAAGCATATTCATTCGACCCGGTGTAGTTATGATACAATCATGGACTTGCTCTGTACACCCGTGGTCGGTATCAGCCAAAGGAGACCGAGGGCGAGTTAGGAATATCACGTTTTACCGAAATATTGTAACAAAGATAACTCACCGGCGAATATTATTTAAAAATTTTGTTTGTCTCCTTTGAGAGCATCGCCCGTTTATCGTGAACCGTTCTAATCCAGCAACGCTTGCTCTGCCGTCAAAATGCTTTTTCTTGGGAGCATGAGAGACAGGATGAGGTACAATATATCGCGGGAAAGAGGAGCGTGGCTTATTTCGAGCGGTAGGTTCTCGTCCGCCTTCGTATGAGTTTGTTCGAAAGATGTCACATGGAATATATGGGCTAGCATTTTGTACAGCACTGTGTCCTGATCGATCACAGCGTTGTGTTCGCAGTTCAGTGCTATCGGTCAAGCAGTTATTCAAAATATTTGCCTCGACAAATGGATTTGCTGTGCATTGTTTGAACGAGGTAAGATGACCTAGAGACATCTGGTTATCCGCTGGTCTGTGGTCGTATTCAGCAGGATAGTGACTGCAATCCTCTGCATTGTTGTTCACTACGAATCCAGTAACAGTGTTTTCATGCATCGCGGTCCTGTATAACAAATGGCGTCTGGAATCAACCACAAAACTATCCGTCTTGTCTTCCGTCGATGTGTATTGTTGATTTTGTTCAGTAAATTTGCAATCAATGTTCTCTTCAAGGGGTACTGATTGAAAAAACATGCTTTATACACTCGAAAATGTCACAAGGGATACAAATCATCGGCTAGTTAAATAATAAAATTTTCCACCATATCAATTCATTATTTGCTTATTTTTGACCCGAGAAAATCAGACCCGCTCAAATGATTGGCGAATAATAAGGGGAACTCAGATTTTTATTGTCCCATTGCTAGCCAATCAAAAGTTGACGTTTTGCATGGTTGAAAATATTGAGTAACCATTGCAAAAGCAAGTAATTTCTAACCTGAGAAATTGCAATGCGACATGTATATGTTGCACTCGGTCCTCTTGTCTATTATCTATGAATATTTTACTTTCAGGACAAACATTAAAAATGTCTCATTAATTTTATGAGAAAGATGATGCTATCCAGAACTGAGGACCTATGAAAAATGATTTTAATCACTATTTATGATAGACTTTACAAACGTACAAATCAATTTCTATGTTCATCTTTTAATTCACTGAAAAATATCTAGAAAATGGAATTTAACCGATATCTATTATAGAATTAGTCTTAATCTCCGAAGACTGCCGTGGAAGATGGTCAGAATCACCCTCCGCTGGGTTGAAGCGACCATCTCGTTCAGAACTTTTAACGTATGCAACGCCAGTTGAATGCCTAAGCAAACTAAACTAAATAGAAAAGCGAACCAAATTGGTTTGATGAACACAATAGAGACATTAAATGATATTAATATGCACTCATTTTACAACTCTGATAGATTATATTACTAGCAAGATATATTTACAAGCGCAACTTGTTTACCATTCTTCCACTGTTTCAGGCGCATCGGGATCCTGATCCTACTATCCCTACCTGATGTGTACAGAGAGCACAAAACCGGTCGTGGGGTGTGTGAGTGATGGAGATTTTTCTGTTAATTAATTATCCATTCTTTGAGTGAGGGTGTTGTGCCGGCTAAATGGAAGAGAGGAATCATTAAGCCAATCTACAAAGCTGGAACTCGTTCTGAAACAGAAAATTACCGCCCGTTACACTCTTTCCAGTGATTTCAAACGTTATGTAACAAATTGTGTGCAAGATTTCAGATTCAACATTCAAGATTATGGTAGAAAAATCAATTAGCTTTACAATAACCACCGAGTTAGAACTATAGGTACAAAAATTTATATTATATATATATAGATATCTATATATATATATCAAATCAAGGGACGATGATAGTTTTAATATTTTGGGGCAAATTCGGATAGCTCTCATATACATCGTCAAGTTTGATTGAATATAGATAAACTGTTTGAGCTTACCAAATCGGAAGGTAGGGAATTCCCAAACAAAGCACACACGTACATAATAAAATAATGGGCGATCCGTTGGATGTGGTTATTCAAAATTGCAACTATGGTCCGGCTGTTTCTGAAAGATAGAAGGCGGGATAATAATCGTAGTCTGAGTCGCCCGGAGAATGGCGTATTTTCGAGTCCAATGACAGCTTAGAAGCTCTCCGATATATGCGATCCAGAATTAAGATGTCTTTTTGGAGCCATGGTGTCCAGGCTTGTGCGGCATAGTCTAGAACCGGGTGTATATATGTATTCATCATGAGAGGAAAACACCCCCGGGGAAAAACGTCCAAATATCCGCCGTAACATACCGAGCAGCCGAGATGCGCTTTTTGTAAACGGTTTCGATTGTAGACCATTTTTTAAATACCGCAAATCCAGCACGAGGGTTTTTTTTCTTCTTCGGTTTGTACTCCCGGTTAGTAACCGAGCTTGTATCGATAGGAAAAGACAGTCATGACGATCTGAATCATCTTCGCCTGTCGCGTTTGCAACGACAGTTTATTTTGGTTGATCAGTTTGAACAAGCACTCAAATCGCTGGCAGCAAATACAATCGTCAGCATTTCTGATTTGACTCCATACTTTTATATCGGTCAGCAAACAAAACCCATCTCTTACTATCATTTGGTATTGGGAGATCGTCATATTTCGACTAGAAACAGTATGGTCCACGCACGAGCCTGTGGAACTCGCTAAGTGACATAAGTCTCGATAATAGGCCGTTCCACATGAACTCGATGTGTATGGGATGAGGTAATCTTCTATAAATTCGAATAGTCTTCCAAACAAACGCCGTGTTTCTTTAGCGTGTTCAAGATTAAATTGTGATAACTCTGTCGAACGCTTGAGAAATGTCCAGGTTAGAACGCATGAATACAGCCCCCCGCATCTACAACCCTCGTCCAATCGTCTAAGCATGTCAGCAAATTTGTTAGACAAGAGCGATTTCTGCGAAATCCATGTTGGGCAACTGCCAAAAGTTGGTTCGTTTCCAGATGTCGCACGATTTCTGCGGTTAATATTCGCTCAAAAACTTGTGATACCGAAGACAGCAATGTCACCGGCCTGTAATTTTTAAATTCAGAACGGCAACCACCTTTGTAAATGGTTATTATTTGTAGCAGTTTCCAGTCTTTTGGCACCGCGCCAGCTTGGAGCAAATTATTAAACATCCAAGATAGAGGTTCAGATAGCTGCGCATGACAGGTTTTGAGCAGCTTTGGAGTTATCTCATCTGGTCCTGGAGATTTCTTTACGTTTAATTTTCGTAAGTGCTGCGCTACCACCATGGAGTAATCAATACTTCACTCAAGGTCGGTCGGTCAAGTCGAACGATTGGTTCCTGATCAGGCTCCATGGATTTCGGCGCAAAAACTCCGGCATAAAAGTCTGCTAACAGGTCAGCGGTCTGATTTATGGATTCTGTGAAGCCGGACGACGTTTTCAGGGCAAAGACTCCTGGTTTAATATTCGTTCTATAGTTTACAAGTCTATACAAGAGCTTCGGATTCTGGTACATCTGAGAAATCAGTTGCGAATGAAACGTTTGTTTATCATCTCGAATTAAGCTGATAACTTTATTTCGCAGTCGTGTAAATTTTGCCCAAGAATCAGCTGTGTTGGTAGCC
>JACCGJ010001223.1:25513-62467 GCA_013407085.1 Atriophallophorus winterbourni
TTCGGATTCAGACTAAGCTTAAAAACTACGAATTCTGTACAAATTCCGCATAAAATATTATTCGCAGATAATTTTCACATGATATCAAACTAGATACATTCAACCTTAACCCTTTGTCTTCGGTAATTGGATATACGTATTTTTATGATATTGTTGTGTTATTCTGCTCAATTATGGCATCAATAAAACACATGATTAATTTTTATGGATCAGATGCCAGCCGCCGCCTGACAAGTGCACTCCGATGGTGACTAAAGGCACCGACGGGAGCTACTGAGCAATCGACTGCTTGTTTGAGGTGGTAACTAGAGTTACCGTCAGTAGACAAACGGTTAATTGTTCAATAAGCAGTTCCTTGTTTGAAAACTATCTTGTTGCATATGTAACAAAGGAAGCCCGTTATCAAGACGTTCTAGAAGGAAATATGATGTGCTCCGATCGCGTGTTTAAAGAAGCTTGACCATTATTGACATCGCTATTTAGCGTGTGGGAATTATCATTTAGGAATATTATTTAAATCCGCTCCCGACTGATTGCTTTTGACTTATATCATCGGATCATCATGTAACGTCGATTTTTGATAAACGTTAGATGGAGAGATTTTGAGCAATTTTATTCATGGTCATGTGTTCAAACTCAGTCTACATGAGCAGGGGCTCATGTGATTGAACGGGTTGGTCGTACCAGCCTTACCCAATGGTGGCATACAATTGCAACTTGTTTACCATTCTTCCACTGCTTCAAGCGCACGCTGATCCTGATCCTACTGTCCATACCTGATGAGTGCAAACAGCACGAAACCGGTCGTAGGGTGTGTGTGTGATGGAGATGCATGCAAATGAACTTTCATATTCATGGTCATGGGTTTTAAACCCAGTCTACATGAGTGGGGTCATGTGATTTAACAGGTTGGTCGTACCAACCTTACCCAGCAGTGACATACAAGCGCAACTTGTTTGTCTTCAATTGATTGTTAACTGTGTTGTAGCTATCGTGTAGTCATAATGTAAAGAAATTTAGATGTAATTGATTAGAGCCGTTTCTGGCTAATGTGTCACTTCTGACAGATCAATGGTGAAGGTCACGAAGGGGAACAAAACCAAATAGCATTCTACTCGCCACCTCTGTTTTCCTTTCATGGCTAAACAGCCTATATTATTCATAGAGTGTTTCAAGTCACGTTGGCATGACCAGGATCAGCGGACGATTTACCTAATACGGTGTGTATTCGCATCAATCCGATACAAGTAAAAACACGGTCAAGGTTGGATGGCACTGCCTAGCATGTGTAAAAGGGTTTAACTAAGGGGGTTTCGAACAAAAAATTCTCATCTGCACGCATTTCCATCACACACCACATGACCGGTATCGTGCTGTTTCCACTTATCAGGTAGGAGCAGTAGGATCAGGTTCTTCATACCTTGAAACCGTGGAGAAATGATAAATAAGATATGAACATGTATTCTAATTTCGCGCTATATATATATATATATTGAGTGTCATTGAACAATCAAACAATCAGCCGCAGTTCACAATGTCCTGAGATTCTTGTAATCTCGAATAGTTTTTTCCTCTGTCCTTCCGATCTTCTGACAGATTCACTGAATTCAATTTCAGAAGAATCTAGAAGTGTTGTTTTATGATTCCTAACGCAACCAGTATCGGAACACAACTGACTTGAATCTTGTTAAATGATTAATCTGCATGAAGCTTGTGCATAGTTCCTTCTTTCAGATCAAGTATTTTCAGCATAATTCTTCCGATATTGTCTAAAACAATACCGGTACTTGGACGCTAATCATTCCAATTATAAAATGATAATTTATCTCAATCAATTTTCAGCATATTTGATTTGGGGGATCGAGACTTGAATAAAAAAGATGGTGTAGTTCCAGTGGTAGAAAGCTTGCTATCACGATACTGAAGCAAGAAATTGTCAATAAAACGATCAAATTCATTAAAGGTAGTTGAGTAACAAGAAGAACTAGCATGTTTGATCTTACCCTCAAAGTTTCCATCTATTTCATTCGACTGTGGATGTCTGGGTAAAGTTAAAAGTGTCGGCAACCAAATGAATGTAGCCCCTCGAGTATTACGTGAAGCAGAGAAATGGCTTCCCCTATCACTCGAAGCAACTATAGGTATACCGTTCACTGGTGACTGCTAACTGCATGCAAATTCATTCTCGAAAGTTGTCTTCAATTTTCATGCCATGAAAATCTACATAAATGTTTTGCAGTGGAAACCGTAGAAGTAGGGTGCAAACTGGAACGTACTGCTCCCAAAACTAGTAAGGTGAAAAATAAACAAATTCTGAAATCTTTTCACTGCATGTTTATCTCATTCAGACAGTTGAACTTGAGTTCACCTAGAAGTGCTTGCAATCCACTGCCTCATTCGGTTTGCCACTTGACAGACCAAACTATGGTTCCAAACATTGGTAAAAAGTTATCCGCAAATGGTTTAGATTGTCCATATGTCATGGGAGGTAACGAGATCCAGGTTCAATGTATTGTGGTGCTCACGTCCCACATCACGACCGGTTTATGGCTGTTTGCCGTCATCAGGTGGAGACAATAAGATTGGGTTTAGTGAGATCAACGTCTTGACAAAAGTGTATACGCTAAATATCAAAGATGTTGATCGACAGGATAACGCTACTCATATCTAGTTGCCGGAAGCAATGTCAACACGAAAGCAAAATAAACTCACACTGTACATTTATGAGAGGAACCACGTTTCTATGAGATTCGTACCAATTATCCAAGATTATCATTTACTGAATCGCATGTGAAATCTCTGTCACGTGAAGCTTATTTATATTGAATATGTAAGTTCGGTATCTTTCGTAACGATATTGTGAAGCAATCGAAAATGGCAGCTCATTTTACGAATTCAATGTAACATTTGATCAAAAGATAAATTTAGTTTACAATGTATCAACTGTTAGAAGGTTCAATGACCAAACCAAATGCAAATTGCACGAAATTGAAAAAAGTGCGGGGGTGTCGGACAACAAAAGCATTTTTAGAAAACAAAACAGAAAACTAAATTAATATGTTGCTCACATCCCCATCCCTTACACACCACTACCGGTTTCAGGCTGTTTGCCGTCGTCAGGTGGAGACAGTAAGATCAGGTTCAGTGAGCCTTGAAACAGTGGATTAACGGTAAACAAGGTTATACTTTGGTCATCCATAAGCGCCTCGAATGCTTGACCAAGAATCACTTTGTGATTCCGTGTCTGAACATCGTGGTTCGTTGTACGAACCCTATATAACAGTTGGCATACAAGCATAGCCTTGTTTACCTTTAATCCACTGTTTCAAGCCTCACTGAACCTGATCTTAATGTCTCCACCTGACGATGGCAAACAGCCTGAAACCGGTAGTGGTGTGTAAGGGATGGGGATGTGAGCAACACATTACTTTGGTCATCCATAAGCGCCTCGAGTGCTTGACCAAAAAACAGAAAACTAGTTCATTGAGTTTTGAAACACTGGGAAAGTAGTAAACAACGTTGTACTTGGAAGCCGCTGTGAAATAGGCTTCATACAACAAACCGCGATTTTTAAATACAGAATCACAGAGTGATTCCAGTTCAAGGAGTGACTGTATTTGCACATCGTGATACGCTTAACAGTGGCTTTCAAGCATTTTTTGTTTTAAACACACAATTGTTTTACGACAATTGCGCTCACAACCTTTCGCGATTATCAATATTTGGATACAGTATCGAATTCATAGATATTCTATCGCAGTCAATAATTGTTTCACCAAATTCACCTCGAATTTTAGCGCCGGGTACAAGAAATGTTATTAAACATTGCAATCAAACATCGGAATGTTCCGAATTTGACATTCAAAACGGAAATTCGGTTAGCATGTCTATCTCGACTAAATCTCCCAGTTCCAGTCAGAATTGCATCTGAAAATTCTCTTGTCATTTCTCAGATCTTTGGATAATTTTTGAATATTCGAAAATTATATGCTAGGCGAACGCACCCAATTTTCAACGGGTAGGTTTCAATGAAAGTAAGAAGTCGAATTGTAGATTGTGCTTGCCGGATAATATTTAACAATTTGAATTAAGCCCCGTTACACTTGCGGTACTTTCACTGTTTGTTCTCATATTGTTTTTGTTGTATCGGTTTTCAATCTTCATACATCTCCCGGCATCGTTATCGATCACAATTCTAGCTCCATCTCTGACCCACTAATTTGAATTGAACTGAGAAACCACGACGTATTACTTGCCTACTGGCTCTTCAGATTAAAGCCACAGAATGTCTTCCTTCCATTCTTTTTTGGTTTGATTGCACTACCATACGTCGTCACTCCTGAATTATAAGATGCGGTTCATCAAACCCGGCCGGCCGGGGAAATAGCATCACGGAGGAGACCAAACCAAATAGAGACATCCTTTGCCGATGTACCGCCTGTCCATAAATTGGTGGTCCCGACGTGATTCGAACACGCAGCCTTCTACCACTTTGGCGGACATGCGGCAGATCGACAGAAAGCCTCTATTTCGATTCGTCTCCTCCGTGATGTTATTTACCCAACCGTAGAAAAAGGATTGTTTAAACGAATCTTATGATTCAGCAGTAACGACGAATGGCGATACAATCAAAACAAAGAAAATAATGGAACGAAGACGTTCTGTGGCTTTGACCTGAATAGCTAGCTGGCAAGACATAGTGTGCTCTCAGTTCAATGCGAATTAGTCGGTCGGTGGTACCGTTTGAATATAAATGTATTTGTAATCTTTTATTCTTTTTGACCAGATTATAGCTGTTCTGGAAATCCGCATTTTAATCTGTGTTTAGCGACAGGTGATGCGCAATTGTTGAAACAAGATGTACTTGTTCAAGCTGACAGTTTTCAACACCGATGATAAGAGTCGTCATCGCCCTATTGCTTAGGACTTTGGTTTGTTCATGCTGATTGTTAGCCCAAATTCTTTGTATGCTGACAAAAGTTGTCCAATAGCAACTTATGGTGTTATTTGGAGTGAGCGTTAGGCAATAGTGGCTGCATCATGGGTAAACATCGGTCACATCCTGTACCTTTTTTCAAGTAGAAAACCTTCCCATCATATCGCCTGGGTCTGTAAATACATTCTGTATTCGTCCGAAAAGCCTGTTTTCGTCATGAGTCCTGTGGGAAAGATTGTACCTCCAGAATCGGACAGTTTAGTCAGCTTCAAAGTTGTGACGCTTTTGATGTACATCCGTGGTCAACATCGACCAAGGAGGCCAACTTTGGTTATCGATAAGCGCCTTGAGTGCTCGACCACGAATAACTATGTGATTCTGTGTTTGAACATCGTGGTTCGTTGTACGAACCCTATGCAACAGTGGCATTCAAGTATAACCTGATTTTAAATTAATTTAACAACACAGATACCCAGAATACGATTAATCAACAAGATTAATGCTATAATTTTCACGGAAAAATTGATTTCCCAGTCAAATGTTCAAGTCCAATGCAGCTCCGGTTTCGTCCACCAACGAGATTAAGTTTCGTGACGGGAATGGACGAGATTTCAACCTGCAGGATATTTATCAAATCCCACTTTTTCCATATCCACTCAGCTGTCGATGGTGATGAATTGTGGTTGATCACTTCTTTTCAAACAAAAATCCCAGAAGTGGATCGAAAATAGAGACTCACAGAAGACCAACGTGTTTTAACTGCCACACAATCGCGATCCAGAATACTATAAAGTAGACGGACCGAAACCTCTCAGGATTAACTTTTTAACTAGCGACATGGCTGAATTTGTCAAGTCCGAATGGAAAATAGCAAAACGTGCTTTACCGAAAGACATTAGACGTTGTGCACCGAGACCAAGTACCATGAGTGCGACACATTCGCGGCTGGGAGCGGTAGACGACAGCGTTCCCACCGAAACGGAAGCAATCAATGCATCAAAAAACGTAGTGGTGCTATGGAATGCGAATGTGAATGCAACGACAATTGATGTTTTCAAATCGAAATTGGATGCATACGTCAAACAAAACCCTGAATTTGGCCCGGTGTATTAAAGCAACACGAACCCAGAAAAACATTCAAAGTAATTCAAAGTTTTAATGGTCCAAAAAGTAAATACTTTACAGTAACCACAGAACTTTACATTAACAATGTGATTTTGATTTTTAAAAATTTTTCGCAATAGTTGTCATCCAATGGTACGTGTAAAGCATTGGCTTTTTATCACCATAAATCTTGATTCTTGATCTTAGGTAAGTGCAAGCGACTATAGTAAATAGGCATGCAGTAGCAAGCAAAACGATTTGCACGGAAAAACTGGGTTTGCGGAAAAACTTCAAGTGCGTCGACAGACTCGTCCGCACTTGTGGGACTGAACGAATTAACCGTACAGAAAATGATACACGTTAAAATGGTGTTTAAACGACTGTCAGTTTGATTAAAACGCGTGAATGTATGAAATGTGGATAGTCTGATCCTTCCCATCTGATAGATATGCAGTAAGTATTAAAACCTAAAAGTGCGTTCTTCTAAAGACTGTGAAGCTAGCAGTTTATACACTGACACTTTTGATAAAACAAAAGCTATTCCAATCGAGAATGAACAATCTAGATCGTTTAGTCTTCCCCATGAATGACCTGAAGGATTGCAAGTTGCTGCAATTGTTGTGGACTAACTCGGGTGACTAATTGAGTTACCAATTTACTATTTATTGAAACAGGTTTTGATCTCCGTTATTGTATTTGTTTAGATGGAGCTTGCAGTGGAATATCGTAAAGAGAATCACTTACCAAACGTTTATTGATGACAGAAATTTTTTAATCGAATTCAAGTTTTATGGAATGGTCCATTTTGAATAGCATTCCCGGTCGTGTCACTAAAACAGTTTTAAAATAAACCTCATGACTAGTTTGTTCCCAAGTTAATATTCAGTGAAACGTTCATCTCAAATTCCAACCTATCTGCGCAGTAAGTGCAGTTGACAGTCGAAATCTGCGGAGTTGCTTGACGATAGGTTTGGAAGATGAACTAAATCTTGGGTATGAAGAATATCGCATACACCTATTAACGTGGTTTCTTAAATTTCGCGCGTAGAACATCAATTCCCAGGCAAAATGTCACTGAC
Organism: Atriophallophorus winterbourni; assembly: GCA_013407085.1. Classification (NCBI taxonomy): domain Eukaryota; kingdom Metazoa; phylum Platyhelminthes; class Trematoda; order Plagiorchiida; family Microphallidae; genus Atriophallophorus; species Atriophallophorus winterbourni. The sequence continues at coordinate 32,633 of JACCGJ010001223.1, forward strand.
ATTTGTGAGAAGACAGTTGGTGTGTCGAGATTGTACTTTACGCTGAAATTGAGACCTTCCCACGTATACCATTTTAAACATTTTGAGATAAATTTGGTGGTGGGGTTGTGTGATGAAGATGTGAATATTCCACGAGAAATATCAAAATATTTATTCAAAAAAGTTTATCTCTGCAAAGTGCAAAGTTTCGTTATCTTACTGAAGGTGAATGTTGTCACTACTTAAATTCCTAAATAAAGATATTTATTAAAAAATTATTCAATCTAAAATTGTGTTTACGCGGAAAAATACGTGTGCAGCACACTTCCTTTACCAAACAATAAATCACCCATTCAAGTTGCCATTAACATAAATTTCGCGCCAGTTGATTTCCTGTTCAAACAAACAAGTAGACTGTAAATGAAGCAGCAAATCAGAAATTCGCACAGTTGATTGAAACATTGGAAGGACAAAAACGAACTGGTCATTGTACGTGTGACGGGTGCATTGATCTGGTGGGAAGTCAGCGATGAAAAATATGATTTTATCCAGTGTAATTATTAATAAATTAGCAAAAGAAGCGGGACAAACTGGACAAAAGACGAATAATAAATTTAAGATAAACAACATCTTAGAACATCTCGCGAAACGGTTGGGCTTGAATCAATTGTACGTTTACTCAATATTGAGCTGCAAGCTTCTGCAGTCAAGCTAGCTTGAAGTACGAAATATAAAAACATGAAACAATATGAAAACATTGCTTTGCTCTGGAGAAATGTGCCTAAATTCCAATTCTCCCTATATCCAAGTTTACTGCGTGTGTAACGATAATCGTTGAAAAATAACTACCTAGCACTCAGTCTATTGGGCGAAATCATATGCGTTCAACCGTTTGTGTCCATGACCTCGGAAATATGCTGTGGACAAGTGTATTACAGCGGTCAGAAAAAGAATTCCCGTTTCGTCGGTGCATTAAACATCACCTGAAATTTAACCAAATATTCATGCAGTTTAACATAGTATAGAAGGACAAGCCGATCTGGCTACTGGTCAGTAAACGTACTGTGAGCTTGTCGTTTTGGTCTCCTCTGGTCGAGATTTCTCCCCCCAAACGCACGATGATCTTGCACTGCATAACGTTTCGCACGAGGATTTAGAAGGATCAATCTGTCCTACAGCGATAAGAACAGCTCGGTCTGTTGTCAGTTTTTGAACGCCGTCGGCGCGATCTCCGTACTTCAGCCAAGAGGAACGCTGGCTCCTCCCCAACTTTAAGATGACCATTCAAACTGCGCTTCCAAAGTGGGTGATCAAAATCAAGTAGGTTCAATGTCAAGCGCATTCATACATCTTTCGTTAACGGCTTTGTAGTGCGAGCGTGGCCTGCTCAAAGGTGGACTTCCCGATTGTCTCCAAAGGTGAATATATTGTAATCGAACCACTAACATAGCGGCGTATCATGACCACTTGTGTTTTCCCAACGAAATGTTTTAGCATTTTCGGGAATGTACATCGGGAAAACGCAATGCATAACGACAAAGGTGAACATTATATATGAGATTAAGGCATGTACTAATGATGACATTCACACATTTCTAACTAATTGGTGATGGAAATATCGACCGTCGGGATAAGACACTACTCTCCCTCAGCCAGATTTTTTATCAATGAAGCTGGAACCGTTCGGTGGAGTGTATATGAACTGGTTCAAATTTTGTCAAAGCCGGAGGTGGTAGTAGGAATGAGCCCCTACTATCTACAAAATGTTTCCCTGTGGCGTGCGTCTCTGATCGCATCTGACAACCAAATCAAGCTTCTGGCTTACATGAGTGGCTACCAAAAGCCCGGCGGGACTGCTCTTACTGACATGATAAGTGGGCAAAGGCGGGTAACTGGCGCCTTAAAACCAGTTTGCTCCGGGCAGATGTAGCTCGTTAGCTACTCCCAATCCATTTACGGAAACAAAAACCCTGATTCCAAAACCCCAGCACCTTGTGGATTACCCGATTACGGGAAATGCTTCGGAGGAAAACCCCGAGGAAAACTCCGAAGAGAAGTCTCGTAGACGGATAAATGGCGCACAGAGCTGTCTGTCAACTCCATGCTGCTTTGTAGGTTGAACTTGCTTGTGCAAAGGCTAGGGAGGTCTACTCGAACAAACACCAAGTGGTGCTGGGGTCATCACTTGTGCATTGTCCCCAAAAAACATCATGAATGTGTCTCAAATTTTCTCTAAGCTCTCTGCCACGGCGTTCCCGAGACGCGACGCGCTGTTGGTTTTCCCAGCGGTTAGGGTGACAAGTAAGCCAACTGAGGCCATAAACGTACTGAATTATTTTTTATATAGGATGCTGAAACGTGAGGACAATACTGGATGTTGGTAGTCAAGCCATTACGATGCGCTCTTTACCAGACTACCGGATAGATGTTGCTTGCCTCTCTGAAGTTCGTCTTCCTGATTAAAGTCGCCGGGGTCACTTGTATATACTGGATCCTCTAATGTAGGCCAGTAGGTTGAGTTATAGCTCTGTGATCATGACAATCACACATGTCATGGACCCCTGTCAACAAGAATTGCCATCGTCCGCCTGAGCGGGAGTCCTTTCAATATTACTATCGTCGCGGTGTATGACCCAACGTTATCTGCAGATCAAAATGCTAAAGACAGTTTTTATGCCAAACTACAATCCGTCATCGATAGAGTAACTGGAAACGACATATTGGTTGTGGCCGAAGATTGGAACGCACGTACTAGATCAGCAGATGCTGCAGCCAACCGAAATTTGGGGAGATTTGGCCTAGGGCAGCGCTGCGGGAACGGCGACCGAATAATTGTTTTCGGCCTACAATTACTTATGCGTTTGCAACACCAAGTTCCAACATTCTAGGAAGCACTTGGTTACTTGGTACTCGAACAATGGAAGAACAGTTAATCAGATCGATCATATCCTAATTCGCATCCGCTGGATGTTATCAGTACCGGACTGTAGGTCCTATAGTGGGGCCGAAACAGGGAATGCAGCAGGCACTGATCGCACTCTCGTTCGCTAACACCCCGACTTCGACTGCTAAACCTCCTAAACAAAACCCTTGGGAAGCGTGTTAACTTGGCAGCCTTAGGAAACTCGGACCAACGTAAGAAGCTCATAGATGATATCGCTGAGCAGTTGGATGGAATTGATGCCCCAGTTGAACAACTGTGGCCCAGACTGAAGATCGCTACTCAGACTGCGGGATGAGAAAACCTAGGCGCCGCTTACCACCATCGATGAGACTGGACCTCTTAGAATACCATTAATATCTCTGCCCAAGCAAGAGGTGCGCGAATGAAGCAGCTCCTAAGGAGCTGCTACACGATCCGCCCGCAAGGATTATCAGCCATACTGGACGGAAACCGCATCTGAAATGGAAGCAGCAGCGAACAAAGGAGACTTTGAAAAACTGTTTCGCCTGATTAGCACGGCATCCGCTGTTTTAGTACGAACCTCAGAGATTCGCCAGGACAGCTGATCTTCGATAATTAGATAGCTAGGTGGGTTGAGCATTTCAGCCAGTTACTAAACCGGTCTTCAGCTACTAATACTGTGATCACTGCCGAAATACAGAACTGCGGTTAACCAGTAAACTGCAATACCCCATCAGAGTACGAGACTTCAAATGTCTTGCGAAGAATGAAGAATAGCAGATCGCCAGGTGATGTGATTTTCGCTGAACTTGTCAAAGCCTGTGCTGACGCCTTATTATCTCCACTGCACAGATTGTTTTGTTGACCAAATATTCACCTTACTTCGGATTTTGGAGCACCGTGCACGGTATCAACAGCAAATAATAGCATGTTTTGTCGATTTCCGCGCCGTCATTGAAACTGTAGACCGTTATTCTTTATGGGACATTATGCTATCGGATGGGGTCCCCTTGAAACTCGTTAGCCTAATTAGAGCCTAATACAACTCTGACGGTTTGGGTTCGCGTCGACCCTGAAGATTCTTGCGAATTTAGCTTGCACATAGGAGTCAGGAAAGGTTGTCCGATATCGCCGCTTCTGTTCAACTATCTTGTAGATTGGATCATGATCAACGTTCAATCTTTAAAGAATTCTGCACTTTACATCGAGCCAACAATGAAATACGGGATTTAATTGGTCAATGTACCAGTATAGCTCGTGATTCGCACTCGCAATGGTTTTACATTTGATAACGGTTGTGCATGACCCCACTATTCATGCAGCATCTATTTTTTCGCTCGAGTTCTATCAATCATTTTGGATCATCAAGGAGGGTACTCATTGGTCGGATAAAATAAATCACTAATAGTTTTTCTTGCGATATGATCTGACCTACAAACCAAGTACGAGGCGCATCCGTCGTTCTCTTTCCTCAAATGGACTTTCATGAGGGAGCTGGGGTAAGTATATTACCCAAAATGTGCGACAGGTATGGATTCGAAGCTAAACTGTTAGAGTAAAAGAACATCATCTAATCAGCTGCGCCACCAGAACCGAAATTCTGTGGATAGCTTTAGACAGGAGCAAAAACGATACCCACAATAGTCGAAAAACAGAGCCAACACAGTAACACTTTACCGGTAACATTGAATCACGTATACTGCTTGTTGTGAAGTATGCCGAAAATAAATACTAATCGTATGTCCAATCAATGTTGGTGCTCACATCCCCATCCTTTATACCAATCTTATGCGTTTAGATGGCCTGATTAGGAATAATTAGAAACAGGCATTATTGGAAATTGACAGGGGTATTATAAGCATGGCAGCTAGGATGTACATCGTTGCCCAGCCCGTATTGAGTTCATTCGCACAGCCTACTAAACAAACGCAAAATAACTGGTAAGTTCAGGATTTAGACAATGTTAATGAGACTGAAAAACATAAAAGGAAGCCATTCAATTTTCCCATAAGTGAAAAACCTTAGATATTGGAACTTGCTCACAGTCCGATCATTCAAACTAGGCAATAGCTTAATCTTGTTAAAACTAGTAAGGGTAGCAATGACTGTTGTTCTTCCCTTCACTATTTTTCTTTGCGTACGTTTGCCAAGGATTTGGCATCCAACACTTTTAATAGTTTACAATGGAATTCCGTTTCCTGTGACCAATATTCACTTCACATAGTTCACATTGTATCCATATTTTCTTGCGAGAAGGCAGCACTTCGTCGAACTCGTATTCGCCGTAAGGATTTGTTTCTGCGTATTAAACTACAATTGCATAATTTAGCTCTACCCGACTACTGCACCATTGTAAGTAGTATGTGAATCGGGAAATAACTGGCAATAATTTACAAAACGGTAAACTTATTAGCTGCTTAAATTAGAATTTTACCAGAAGCTGTATAAAAATGAATGCACCATAGCACTAAAAATGCCTGCTTCTATGAAGTAGATAACAATATCTATTCTCACGAGATCAAGAATGGTGGTAAAAAACAATTAACGTTAAACCGACAGAAGTTCAGTATATAATGAGGATAGTGGATGTTGGATGAGGGGAGGGAGGCAACATCAAAAATTTTCAGGATTTTTTCAACAATTATGCCATGTTCAAACTTAAGTAATCACGCAATTGGATTTATTAAAAATTTACACGTTAAATGAAGTGCGTGCCCGTACCCGTCCAAGTTGAGTGCGATGCTTCACTAAGCTCTGAAGAGCTTGTTTTGCTAAATTATAAGACTGATAGAACACAATAAACAAACCATCGCTTCCAAATAACACATGTATTAACATAAATAGGGAACGCCATTCACATAGTGGCCAAAAAATGTAGTCAGGCATCGATTGCAAGGTTTTGATGTTACAGGACATTGAAACAGTTTGGTGCAGCGAAATAAGAAAGTAGGAAAAAGGAACCACGCTAAAACCACACTTGAACTGTGTACCCGGGATTCACAACTCAGCTTTCAGTTCGGTTCCAGTGACCAAATGTAACCGCCAGTCTGACGAGATAACAAGCCCGGGGCATCGCACCACAGCGAAACCTGACGTTCGCGAGCCACGGTAGACATCATCTGCCGTAGAGCTGGCCTCTTGAATAAACTCTAGGTTATCTCGTTCGCCAGACGCGCTAATCAGGGTGACACGTTTCAGCGATTTTTGCAGCCCGACAAAAACGATTCGCTCCAAATATGATTTCACACCAGTGGCCGAAACATTTGACTGCGTTGCACCGGGTACGGGAATTTGTTCCACCTCCAAAGTGCCACCGGCAAGCGAATGTGTTGCCGGATCCCGATTGGATTGATACCGGAAGCGATAAAATCGAGCGGTTTGACGTGAGACCGAATGATAATCGTCCTCATAAAGATAACCACGGGCCTGATCCTGTGAGGGATCTAACAGAACAAACAATGTGAACGGGTCGTTTCGCATCAGCCACGAGGAACGACGGAGCCGGTCGCGTCGTGGAATAATGAACCCGCCGCGATAAAATACCGGAGTTGTTCGGAGATTGACCGGAAATTCTATGACCCGATTTCCCTCGTGTGTCTACAACGTTGCGAAAATGGAATATGAAGTTGAATTGAGACCGCGCGCGAGAGAAAGCGACTGAAATCTTAACCCAGCATACCTCCAATGATGTTTGGTGATACCAAACTCCTGGTGGAAGATAAACCTCCACCGATTTTGCGGCAGGTTTCGTGACTGGACAAACGAGAATCGCCTCGCCTAGCATGTATTCGTGTTCCAAGTCGTAGGTGTTTTCCAGGTGGCGAAAATGATACCAAATCGGAGCCATGACCGGTTGCCCATCGGCCTCAGACCGAGCGAATTGAGTGTACCAATACGGTAAAAGTTGGTAACGTTCTATGATGGCTTCGCTATTGTGGAGGAAAAGTAACAAGAGCGAAAAACATTGAGAAGATTTAGTTGAATAGATTTGAGATTTAAACTATGCATAAATTTTAAAACTGTGGTAATGCAATGAGGAAAAATAACAACGGAAAATAATACACAACATATCAATGGGATAAACATGTCCTCAGCTATTCAACGACAGTCTCCTCTTGATAAAAATATCTCGAGGCCAATGGGATGGCAATACTAAATATTTCCAGTCATCAATTAGGTAGGAGAATAGCAATGTCATCGAAAATGTTCGTGACCGATCGGGGAATCATAATCATAAAAAAAGAATGTTTGTAATGAATCGGTGAGAGTAGTTTATTGGTAACGTTTCGCTTCTGACTCAGAAGCTTCGTCAGACCCAGGGTGTCAGTACGAACAGAGATCAAGCTTAAATGTCATTCACCTGACCAATCATAAGCTGGTTAAGAACTGCACAGCCCATGGTGGGTTCTGCACTCGTTAAGATAGACAGGCGCGATCAGCATCAAGTGACGCACCACCACCCCTATATGCCGTATAATCCCTCAATTGTTTTGGTCTTGGCAAGTGTGAATGACAACTGCTGACCGATTAGCTCGATTGAGAACTCGGTGCGCACACTAGGGGTCACGCACGTTAATGCTTATCCGCTGCAGAACCGGATTGTGGAGATATCAGCCCCATCCACCTTATTGACTGCATTCTTACCAGCCTTTGTTATCTCAACCGCCTCAGCGTGAAGTCGTTCAATGTATGGTTTTATTCCCCGCCTTATCAATAGTATACCGTATTATTCAAATACGGAAACTATTATCGTAATGGGGTGATCAACAGACCGCTTGTTGATACAGGAAAGAGATAGATGCACCAGAAATGCAAAAATGTGTGAAGTCGAGCGAGTGATCACAAAATCCCAAAGCACAGCAAACTTGAGAGTGACAGCGTAGACAGAAGAATTTGATAAACACGTTAGAATGGCGGCCAGTAATCCAAGAGGAAGCAGCCTCGGAATAACTAGAAAAGGCAGACGGGGAAAAGGTTTAAATGGACATTTACCGGACCACTTTCAAATACTCTTCAGGCAGAGTCCACGGTTCGTGCCGTTTGGTGTCCATGTGTTTGTGAGCTCGGAAAAACGGTTGGTATGCCCCAGCCTGATACCAACGGGTTAGCAGTTCCGGCTCCGTGTTACCGAAGAAGCCGCCAACGTCTGCCCCACAAAACGTTATCCCAGTCAACGAGAGAGACAAGGTCATGGGGATTGAAATCTGGAGTAAAAAAACAAGCAGGTTCACTGAAGTTCATGGATAATCACCTTACGTGGTTATAGGTATTACAAAAAGATGGAAATCGTAAGGAACATGATTGCGAACTAGATGTGATGTGATGTGAAAGCACAAGCCTGATCCAGGCAAAGTGCCGTACAGTCAAAGACTGCACGTGGGTTGCCCAGACCTAGACAGATATGACAAAAAATAGAAATGGTAGTGAGATTCCAGCGTGCTTCAGCATGAAACTCACTACCGGTGGCCAATCAATTTAGCACTATGTTAGCCGCACAGCACATAAATACTGCGAGCTAGATACAATTGCAAGCGAGTTACTGTAAATCACATGCAGAGGAAACATAGTTTCTAAATGGCTATATCGCGAATGAGGTTGCGCTGATTGTAACAGCTCTACAAAGTACGTCTAAGGCTGGGATTGCACAGGTCTGGAATATTTTAAACAGCAGTTTAATCAGCAACATCCAACATAAGGTGGGCGTGTTATGACTTAGATTATGCTGATGATATTACCTGACTTGGCGAAGACCCGACAGTTATCAAAAGGCCTTGGATATGATGACAGTGGAGGCATCTAAGCATGAGCTATTCTTAAAACCAAGCAATTGTAGAGTGCTCCTTCAGAACTGGTCAGGAGAACTGTCAATTGTTGCTATCAATACTCTTGTTCTTGAGCATGTTGAACAGTTGAAATAGTTAGGAAGTTTGGTGGTTGCTGGGGGTGGGATAGAAAAGATAATCAATTTCAGAATTGCGAAGGAGATGGCATTTACCAAACTCCAGTGCCTCTGGAAGAGACGTGATTAAAGCTTCAGTTTGACGGGAGGATATATTCCAGTACAGTAATGCTTTACAATATGATACAGATATGGTGTCGTTCAACAAAAAACAATGAAATGTACAATACCCGGGAGGGGATTAGTGAAAAAAGGCTCACTGAACCTGATCTTACTGTCTCCACCTGACGATGGCAAACAGCCTGAAACGGGTAGTGGTGTGTAAGGGATGGGGATGTGAGCATCACAATACTTTGAACAGTATATATTGTTTGTTCATTTTTTAATTATAGTTTATGATCGAGCAAAAATCATGTAAGGGGGAAATAGAGATGATGCACTCTTCCATTGACGGTCGATTCATTGCCCATCCGTAATATATATATACTATATATATATAATAATATATATATTATATATATCTATATATATAATATATATATATATATATATATATATATATATATATATATATATATATGCTCAAATAAGGACAAAGTGTTGTCTACTTACTCTGAGTCGTTTTTTCAAACTGAGACAATTGACAATAAACTGAAAACGAGAGGCGCGGGTATCGCCGCTTTGGTGTAAAAATCTGTGATTAGAAACGATGAAAAACATCAACAGAATGGCACGTGCAAACCTTTAAATGCTCCCAGTCCGCTCTGTTGTCTCCCGTCCACACTGCTGCAGTGCGCTGCGAGCCGGCGAAAAAGGCACGCGTCAAAACGAACGGGCGTTCTTGACCACCGGATCGGAGAAGTTGCCCGTCCCAAGTGGCTTGGTGCACCAGCATGCCGTACACGTTGTGTACATCGCGGTGTTCTACTCCGCCATGGTGAACAGCGTCCTATTAAGTGGAAACGCATGCGGATGACTACGGTATGGCGAGATGGTATATACGTATTACAAATATGGCTAAAACCAAAAGTAGAACACAAGGCCCGTGTGAAATTACAACCAAACCGGAGGAAAAATATGGAGCGGGTGTGCTACAAACTCCAGGCCTAGATGAGCGCATGAAAACGTAGTCAATTCAAGGGTTCCGATCGATTGATTATTGGTGCATCAGTCAATAACGGCGGTGAGAAGATAGATTCACAAACGAGTGAAACTGGTCAAGGCCACGTTTCTGTGAATGAATCACCAGATAACTAATGTCAAGTTGGTTGTGTCGATTAATCGTGAGACTGCGTAGCGACACACACAAAATAGTTGTAGGACAGTTTCTGTTTTGTTTTGATACCATCGGTCGAGCATCGCAATCCTGTTTAAATTTAGGCAGAGTACGGCAACTTGAATGTAAATTGTGGAAAACGTGTGATTCAGTTCCACAAAGTTGAGTTCTACCAAACGTAGCGCTTAATCGAATATTTCTTTTCGCCGAAAGGAGTACAAGCCCAGTCGCACAGACGAAGAGAAACATCCCGTGTGTTTGAGACTCCGTTGTTGTTTTAATGTTGGAATTAGGCTCTTTGTGCCGTATAATTAACATTTTACATACAGCCGGATGAATGCGTGGATAGAAATTAGTCGCTGTTGTGAATAAATGAGAGTAACACCAAGGTGTTTTATTATAAAACCAATAAACAAATGTCGGTAAGCACATCCAGAATGATACAGAAGCCAGGATGGAAAGCGTACGGATAAAATGAAGGTAAAATATAGTTGAAACAGGATGCGAGAGCAAAACTAGCGTTTTAAGCTTTCTTCATAATAAGCACGGATAGCTTTAAGTAAAATTTCACGTAATCGCGATAAATCTATGTCTACAAAGCGCACGGATGTGCAATTGTGCAGTACTTCAGTGGTGTGCAGCTACCACCGTGCACGGATGTGCAATCGTGCAGCATTTACGCGCTCTGCGGCTAACATCGTGCTAAATTGATTGACCAACGGTAGTGAGCTGCATGGTGAAACACGCTGGAGTCTCACTACCATTTCTATTTTCCTTCTCATATCTGTCTAGGCCTGGGTAACCTGACAGTATCTTAGCCCACGTGCAGTCTCTGACTGTACGGCACTTTGCCTGGACCAGGCTTGTGCTTTCATACCATACCATACCGTGTTAAATTGATTTGCAGTCGTTAGTGAGCTGCATGCTGAACCACGCTGGAGTCTTATTATCATTCTCATATCATTCTAGGGCTAGACAACCTGACAGCATCTTAGCCCACGTGCAGTCTATGATTGTGCCTGGATTCATGTTTGTACACATAAACACACAACGCGAAGGGACATAGGCACGCCATAGTGTCTTCAGTGATCAATGGCCGACAAACCGGGTTTTACTTACTACTCGGTGACAGAGGCACATAGCCAAGTATTGCGAAAGACTGGTAATATCAGCGTCATAATTTCATTCAGGCGCTGAACACTATGCAGTTCTGTAAGCGTTCCTTAAAGTCCAACAAAACTAAAATCATTAAAGCACCGTGACGATACCTTACGCTTGTCTCTCGTATGTGATAGTAAAACCCCGTTTCTTGACATTAATAACCTTACAGTCGCAATAATCGGGCAATCATCAACGTTGACAGTATTACACCGGTAGCAAGTATCACGTGCTTAACTGCCATAGAACCATGACAGAGTAAAAAAATTCTAAAAGAAATGGGGAAGGCTTGAACCCAAAAAGCTACTGAACCTGTAAACGTTTATACACAGACACAACGGGGGGTGAAGTGCCTAAACCTCAAATCAAACATGCATGCAAGCAAGTGATGTGAACGAGCAGAGCGACATCAGCATGACAGCTTCCTTGCAGCTTTCACTGTCACACGCATCATAACAAGCTTTCCTCGCCACTTCCCTTGACAACAGACAAGAGCAACCAAAAACTCCTAGATGTCGACAACAAGACCGCCACTGAGCACGATTTTCATCCATATCACGAAGCCACTGTGAATTTAGATCTCTTGTACCCCAACCTGGGAGACGGAGACAGTTAGTTTATTAGTCGAAGACTTCATCTGCTTGAGCCAAGTCAGAGTCTGACCACACTTACAGCGACGCCATTCCGACTTAGGAGTGGTACACAAAACCGCGTTAGAAAAAACAATGATTTCCCATTCACAATACGTGGCCTAACTAGTGAAGTCTATGCATGTTAACTAGTTTTTAACGTGAAACACAAGCCTGATGCAGGCAAAGTGCAACACAGTCAGTGAGAGACTGCACGTGAGCTAAGATACTGTCAAGTTGCATAGGCTTAGACAGATATGGGAAAGGAAAATAGCAATAACAGTGAGACGCCAGCGTTTCAGCAATGCAACTCATTACCGATGACCAATCAATTCAGCACGGTGTTAGCGGCACTACGGATAAGTTTGTAAGATTGTACACATCCGGAAAGGAAGTGTCATATAAAAACACGTACCGAAAATTTACCGCTAAGAGTGGGGAAGAAGGAATGAAGGAACGTTTTGTGAATAATGCAGCTCGATTTAGTAGTCACCTGCGCAGTAGAGTAGTCATGCGCGTGGATCGTTGCACACCAGCTTGTCGTCAGTGGTATAAAGATGCATGGGCAAAAACGCTGGAGTCTCGTTGTTTCTTTTCATTTCTAGCTGTCTAGGCATAAGCAACCTGAGAGTAATTCAGTTATTGTGTAGTATATGAGTGCATGTCACTTTAACCGACTCCAGGTTTGTGACTTCATAAATGTTGTTGGCCTCCCTCGGTCGATGTCGACCATAGATGTACATCACAATCGCATGCATGTCATGACTTCATAAATACATGCATACAAAACCCATAAGTCAATATTTGAACGAAAATTTATTGTTTATCGAACAAATCAGCACATTTGTATGTATGAACAAAAAGTACCCACAGTATGTGCACATACTTCTTCAGTACTGCTTTGCGTAAGCGTAGCCGTGAAATCACAAACCTTAATTTAGTCAGTGTCGTACAGGCTGATAGATTGAACATAGGCTGAGATGTTGTCAGATTACCCAGGCCCAAAAGTGTAGTTAACAAGAAAATAGAAATGGAAATGGTAGTGAAACTACAGCGTGTTTCAGCATGCAGCTCACTAACGGTGGCCAATCAATTTAGCATGGTGTTAGCCGCACAGGACAGACGTACTGCACGAGTGCACATTCGATCAGGTTTATAGCACACGGTGATAGTTTTAATCGATTTGACTAAACAACAGGTACGAGCCGGAGCACGTTAAAAGGGTTGTTGCAATTGTCAGAATCGTTGGGTCTACTGTCATGTCAGGAGAATAAAGGATCACCACCTTCGCTTTGTTTAAAATGCAAGTTGAAACTTTGTTTTCCTTGTCTGTTTCATAAACGTCGAGACAACAATGAGTAATGGTGTTTTGAGATCGCCACCATGGTTGATCAGCAGGTAATTGAGGTAAATAAAAGATTATATAACAAAAGTGCATAATCTCATTGCGAGCGATAGTTGCTTCACTGTAAAGAGGGATGAGTTAAATAGAGCGAATAATAATAGACAATCCTAAGGGAATGATATAGTTACTAAAACACAGGCAGCCAAGTATACCTTGTTCATCGTGATTTCCGGGCCGCTAAAGACTGAAGGTTCCCCCATATCGTTCCAACTGAACATAGTGTCCGTACGAACAGGTTGATACGAGAGAAACTTTGTAGCCCACCATCGTCGGACTTCTTCATGTGTAAAGTCAGGCCAAGCGCTCGAGCCGGGCCAACACCAGCCAATAAAAGTTCCGCCATCACGAGTTTTGACAAAATAGTTGTTATCTACACCTTGCCTGTTTGCACCCAACGCAAAATTGTTAGAACGTTATGGTGAATAATAAGCGAAAATATATATATAATTGCAAAGCATACACAAAACAGTAAGTTAGAGCGAATGAAAAGTGTCGCTATTGAAAACGAATATTCTTAGGTACCGAAGTATTACACAACTACACATCCGTTCGAAAATGACAGAGTAGTAATGCGCTTGCAAATCATTGCTTGTGGCAATCAATTTATCCAACTGCTATTATCATGACTCAAAAAGACTTTACAACGGTATATTTGTATAATGAGGACTCAAAAGTCACAAAATAAGTAGGGGAATTGACTGGGGTTAACAGAAGTATTGAGGATAGTTTATTTAGAACTAAAGCACGACTATTGCAGATGTTGGTAACAGTGCGTGCTGTGAGAAATTAATTTTTAAAAAATATGAAATCAATAACAACACTAAAAATTCCTAAATATTTTGTTATTATTTTATGCACGCCTGAATAAACCGAACCTGCTAACGATTTTCAGTACCGGAATAAAAACCTCACCAAAATAGTTGTGCTAAGGTTGCTAAGGTCGTATGTGTGTATAAAAGCACAAGCCTGATCCGGGCAAAGTGCCGCACAGTCAGGGGCTTCAAGTGGGCTAAGATACTGTCAGGTTGCCCAGGCCTAGACAGATATAAGAAACAAAATAGAATTGAAAAATAAAACTATCATACACAGTTTATGAGAAATCGCGACTCACTCGTGATAGAAAATTGTCAACAGTAAGAAGAATGCTACTACGGTACCGTCTTAAATTGTGTTTGTTGGTGTTTAAGTTTGAGTGAAAAACGTGAAAATAATTTATTTCTGATAACGAACTAATTATAACAGATATCCCTGTGGCACCAATAAAATTTAAGTAGGGAAAACCGAGATCATATGGAGGAGAACCACGAGAGTAGAAAAAATGATACTGACTCAGATTGTTTAAAGCGGAATGACAGAAAAATCATAAGTTAGGACGAGCTGAATGATTAAAAAATGATCAACATGTAGAGCTTTTCGTGATTTATCGTCCCTACATCCTGAGTGCAAACAGCATGAAACCGGCCGCGGGGTATGAGAGAAATGTATGTTAATACGGATTTTCGTTTCAAGTTAATCTACATGTGAGTGGAAAGAAGTAATTATGGTATGGTATGAAAGCACAAACGTGATCCAATCAAAGTGCCGTGCAGTCAGATACAGAAAATTGAACAGGTTGGTCGTGCCAGCCTTATCCAACAGTGGCTTACAAGCTCAACTTCCATTGTTTTAAGTCATGCGGATCCAAAGCGCACTATCGCTACCTGATGAGTGCAAACAGCACGAAACTGGTCGTGAGGTATGTGTGATGGAAATGCATGCAAATGAGGTTTTTGATTAAGAAATAGTGTTTATCAGACTCACTTGTACATATCATACGACGTATCCTGTTTAATATGTGGATCCACAACGGTAACCAGCTTCCTGCCTTTAGTTAGTAACTTGTCGACCATTTCATCAGGAGAAGGAAATTTCACGGCATCCCAAGTAAAATAGCGTTTACCGTCTGTGTGTTCAATATCTAGCCAAATTACATCAACGGGTATCTCGTGGAGGTCAAAATTTTGATCTACCGAATTTACATCTGCTTCGTCTTTGTAATTCCAGCGGCACTGATGGTATGCTAATGAGAATAGTGGAGGTAATGGTGTGCTCCCAGTAAGGCGAGAGTATGCCTTTGACACTGCTTGAGGATCACGGCCAAGCATGATAAACACGTCCAAAATTCCACTTTCAGAAATCCACCTGGAAGTTGCGTAGCGTTCAGCGCTCCGATAAAATAAACGGGGAATTTTAGAAAGCAATCCGTCGGATGGGCGATCATGATAGTCGATATCAACCCAGGTTTCCGAAGGGTTGTGCCAAAATACACCAACCGTGTGGTTGCGGTTTAGCGCCCATAATACAGGAACCGAGCCATACAGCGCCATAGGGTTGTTTAATTCATACTCGAATACGTCCAAATTATACAAACGGTATGGGTCAGTAGCCGATGTGGATTTTAACGTGAAACTGTCAGCGTGTTCCGGAATACCATATAGATGAGAAAAGTCAGGAAAATCGACATCCAAAGAGATTGAAGTCGGACCATTGGGCCGAGTGTCACGATGCTCCTTGAAGTTTTCAGACCATGGAAACGGGTCTGGCGGCGGCATTGGTGTATCGTTTACCGTATCTTCAGAATTTTTTTGGTGTTCAGCAGAATCTTCTGGTTCATCAGGTGTGGAATCCGTTGAATTGGTTTCTTTTAAATTGTTTTCAAAAGTTTCGTGTGTTTTTTCAACGTTTGCGGTATCATCTTCCTTCTGTATGGAATTTTCAGGTTTCTCGTCCATTAGTGGTTCTGAATCTAGTGTCACATTCGCTTCATTTTGAGCAACAACTTTCTCAGCATTTGCAACCTCGAAATTAAACAGTCCACGTCGGTTGAGCTGGGCGACAAGTACATTATCCATGAAGAAGTCTATGTGGAAAGGATTGAAGTACAAAACCGCTTTGTCCTCATTGTCTCCATTCAAGGTTAGTAAGTCAGCGGACCTTGTAACTCTAACTTGCTTCAACTCTGGTGATCCTTTGAGAACAACGTCATCCTTTAATTGATATCGAGTAGGATGCGATTCTGGTTCGTCCACGAAAAAGCGAAATGTCGATGACGCTAAATATAATAAATCAAACACTAGATGTTGCTCTGAACCCGCTCTGGACAAATTGGCCCGTATACCGAAATTCGTAATGACAATAGACTGCGGAATGACTTCATAAACAATATTATTCGGCGCGATTTCACGTTGTCTGGCGCAAAATCTTTAAAAAAAGTGAAACAAAATGAGGTCGACTTACGAACTAATTTTGCAGCTTTTGAAATTGTCCCGGTTAACAGCTGACGCGGATATAATAAAAACAATCCACAGCGCGAGTAACTTGTAGCTCAGCATTTTAAATCCGAATATGGTAAACGTTTCAGAAACAGATTAACTTCGTTGAAAAGAATGCCTAAAATAAGACATGTGTGAATAAAATGGGTGAAGATGTTCTTCGCTTGAAAAGAATGCCTAAAATAAGACATGTGTGAATAAAATGGGTGAAGATGTTCTTCGCTTGAAGAAACAGCTGAAACATTAGCAGCAAATGAAAATCCAAATAGCATTCACCAATAGAACGGTGAAAGAAAAGGCTCAGAGAAAAACTTAATTTTAAATTGCGAATAATAATGTTTCACTAGTCAACAGCCGAAAAATTGAGAAGGATAAACCGTGAACAAAAAAAATTGTTTTAGATTAGGATGAGCAAGTTCAAATGGTACTAAGACGCGATCATTGTCTTAAGGGAGAGCCGTTAAAGACATTACGTGACCAGTCTCCTGATGATAGATTTAAAATGAAAACTGCCACCCAAGAATTGCGAGCACGTAGTGAAGCTGGTGAGATAGATCTCCATATAGTACATTTTCGGGTAGTGAGTAGAAGGCCACCTATTGGTTGGAAGCCGCTGTCAATCCTACCCCGGTTAATCCTTCTTTGAAAAGATTCCAAGTATTGGTTTTCAACGCGTGGAGTCCAGGAAATAAACTTGACGTGGTTAATGAAATTGTCTGTCGGCGAAAGCCAGATATAATTGCTGTTACGAAATCCTGGTTAACAAATGATATATCTGATATAGAGTGCGTGCTACCACACTATACACATTTCAGAAATGACAGGGTAGCTTCGAGATCTGCTGAGTGGTGCTGAGGAGGCCGCTTCGTACCCGAATTCCAAAGACTGTTCATTGAAGCCGACTCATCCTCCAGGAGGAGATAGTCGCACAAAAGTAAAGTTCGAGATCAACCGGTGGCGCTGATGCGTGCTTTAAAGAACACCTGATTGTGGAAGTATTGGAAAGGTTTCAACATGATGCTGGAAATGTTGAAAGCATTTGGAGTGAGGTGAAGTATAGTTCTGGAGTAGAAGCACTTGGGGTTATTTATCGCTCACCTGGCGCTTACGTTCATGGGTTATGTTCTCAAATCAAACGGCATTGTATCACTGGCGACTGTTATTCTTGGAGATATGAATACTCCCGTGATAAACTGGGCGGATCTAAATTCGTAGGGTGAATCGTTCCAGCAAGAATTCCTACACACGATTTTGTAGAATGTGCAGAATGTAAACGATCCCACGAGGATGTGTCGGACAAGTTACTTCGATATTGGATTTGGTTGCCACACAGATTTTCCGATGTTACGAAGCTATTGATGGAGACGCCTATTGGTCGCAGCGATCACTGCTCTTTATGGTTCGTTTTGAATAGAGATCTTCAGCCGAGAATGCGAACGAACTTCCGGATAAACTACTGGAAATTACGTTCACGAAAGTTGTTTGAATGCATGTTCCATTCGAGGTGTAGGCACCTCTACCCAGTTTGTTTGTGCTTACTCTTCTATAGAATCCGCAACACCGATGACTATGAAGCCTACAAAGCTATCCGCAACAATTGAACCTACCTAAAAAGAGAAATAAGGTAGAATCATGAAATTCGTTTGCTGGACGAAGCTAATTTGGTGCCGAAACGCTTGTTTGCGTACATTGGACGTAGAACTAAAGCTTCTCAACGGGTACCTTGCTTGAATTGAATGAGATGTTCGACTGAACATGAAGATGAAAGTAAGGCTGTTCTTCTCGCCGCTCAGTACATTTCGGCTTAGACAGAGGAGACGTTTCCAGTTCCACTGCTTCATTAGAACAGCGCCGAAATGCCGGATATCTCGATCTCGCCAGAGATGATGCAGTATTTACTTGAAAGATTTTACGTACACTCAGCACCTGGTCAGCATTTAATACACACAATGCTTTTAAAGGCATTGGCGGGTACTATACACAATCCACTGGCACGGATGTGCAATCATACAGTACTTCTGTGCTGTGCGGCTAACACCGTGCTAAATTTATTGGCTACGGATAGTGAGCTGCATTCTGAAACACGCTGGATTCTCACTACCATCTTTATTCTCTATTTCTTATATCTGTCTAGGCCTGGGCAATCTGACTGTAATATCGCCCACGTGCAGTCTCTGAATGTGCGGCACCCTGCCTGGATCAGGCTTGTGCTTTCATGCCATACCATACCCCTAGGGTGTGGTAGGTTACCTCAAATTTTGAAGTACGGCATTGCCAAACCAATGTATAAGGGCGATGAAACCAGTGATCCGGCTAACTACCGACCGGTTACCCTCACTTCGGTAGTTGGTAACTCTGGAATGACTGCTGAAATAAACAGAAAAAAGGTCTTCTCTTAACAACCATTCAGCTAACATCTGCTCAGCGTGGTTTTACTCAAATACGATCATGCGCATTCAATCTCGTCACTGCTGTGCTGAACTTGATCTGGGCCACCAAGTAGTCACTGCCTTCATACATCTCAGTAAAACATTTGACCGTGTCCCATTCAAACGTCGATTGCTTAAGCTCCGTGCTCTTGGTGTAAAGGGACCTGTTTGAAATTGGGTTGAAGACTTCCATACTGACCGTTATACACAGGTCGAGGGTAACGGAGTTAGGTCGCCGACTACACGTCCAACTTCCGGGATTCCGCAGGAATCTGTTCTCGGCCCGTTACTTCTCAAAATATACGCCAATGACATCCCCGACTCATTAAATCTGAATTGTCTACTTTTGCCGATGATCGGAAAGTTCGGGATAGAGTAAGCTCTTGTGATGAAAGTAAAGTTTTCCAGAACGGATTGGACAAATTGCTTTATTGGACGGTAAAATGGCAGCTTTCTGTAAACCTACAGAAATGCGAAGTGGTTTTGGGGCCAAGCACGCCTGAAGGTGCGTACTTCCTCGGGGATCATCAACTGAAATGGGTTTATACTGAACGTGACCTGAGTATGGTTGTGACATGGTCGCTTAAATCGAGGAAACGAATAGAAAACTGCTGCCGCAAACCGCGCATGGTGGGCTATTAGTCGGTCGTTCTCGGTGATTACTCCACAAACGTTTCGCATTCTTTAGTCCACATACGTGAGACCAGTTTTGGAAAACTGTTTGCCAGCAACCTTTCCACAAGCTAAAGGAGAACGTGACCAGCTGGAAAAAGTGCAAAGGCGGGCGACAAAAAGAGTACAAGGATTGATTATGTAGAGAGAGTTCAACACCTCAACCTCATATCGCTCAGTATTCGGCGCGTACGCCACGACTTGCTGCTAACTCGTCGTATATTAGTGGTAGCCTATGGTGACGAGCCGCGCGAGATTTTCCCTCGTGGCGGGTTCAAGAACTCGTGGCCATTTTCTAAAGCTCCAAACGCGAAGAGCACTACGCTCTCAACAATAATTGTTGAATTTTGGAGTGCGCTTCCGGCAGAGATTATCGCAGCAAGATCTGAAAACCAATTCAAGCAACTAGTGGATAGTTTACTGCTGTAATCACTGGGAATCTGTACGACACTGGACAGGATTTCTTCAACTGAGGTTCTTCTGGACTATATGGCTGATATAGAGAGATGCGGCTTACAAGGGATTGACCCTCTTATCTAAAAGAAGAATGCATCAGATGTGAATATGGCACGTATAGCACATAAATTGCAACACAGCCTACCTTTACGAATTCGGATACCAAATTCATAGCCTCATCAGAGAATGAAAGAATAACAATAGAATCGCTGAATCATGACTACAAAAAGGTGAATGCGAATTCTTTTATCGTTGAGCAATTAGGCAATCGTGCCTCCGGAAGCATACATGAATAATTCAAATTTTAAATAATGTATCAACGTTACAACAATGTAATAATTCGTTGTCATAAAAAGAGTTTTGTATTATCAGAATAAGAAACACTCACACGAGGAGACTTATTAGATGAGATTGGGAAAAGCGCTTCGATCAGTAATTTAAATTATATGTTCTGCCATAAATAACAACAATGATTCTCGTCGAATTGTATTATCAACTTAGTCTGATAGGTCAATGCTATAGTTCAATGGATAAACGCGGTGTAAAACGCCAAAAAGATTGTACAAACCACAGGTGTTGTATACAATGAGACTAAGGATAAACGTTTGATGTTCAATGGATTTATATCGAATTGCATTCGCATTCTGTGGCAAGAAAAATTTCTACAAACTGGTCAGTTCTGGTTCTGCACAACGTGACTAATTGCAAGAATTATTTCTACAAATTGGTTAGTTGTGGTTGTGCACAACGTGACACATGACATCAACCACGTTTCAATATTGCGCGTATGGTTTATTCTACACACTTTTTGTTTGTCTCAATCACGGTACAATTTTTGACTTTGTACGCGATCAACAGACGAACTATACAAAAGCTAGATTATCGAGAAAACTCAGCTGAAAGCTTTTTGTTATCACAACAACGTCCTGATCATAGGTTAGTTAAATCTCTCATATATATTTAAAATGACTCATCCCGTGAATTTTCTAGCTAATTCATTCTATAGAATGTTTGTAGTAAAATACCTTCACTTTGAATCTTCGTATTTTGTACATACACTTTATGGCCTTATGTGGTTATTCTTTATTTGGCCATGTATGCTTCAGTCGTATTGTTGCTTGAAAAATATAATTTTGGCGGTTAATATAATTTCGAAATATCGAATTTTGACTTTTTCCGTGGTTGCAAAGTTTGCATGCGTTACTCCTCGCGGGAATTGTGGTTAACGGATCCTCCAACATTTCAGCGCATTATGCACCTTGGATTTCATCTCTAGGATTTTCGTGTTTGAATTATCCCGCTATCGTTGGACATCACTGGACTTTGTAGCAACTTGTAATTTCACTTTCTTTTCAATTGTACTTCCATTTCCATCAATGTTTGTTATTATCAACCATCATTCCAGAATATACTTTTTCCACGCGCGTTCCTCTTTCGCTTGATTTTCGTGGTGCTGCGTTATTGCGTGTTTGCGAATCACGACGGTTAACAGTTCAGTTCAGTTCAGTTTGCACATGACTGTATGTGGATAACGAGCCAAACGAGCGTCCAGATTTCTTTCGGTGGTATGCCACAGAAGAGCGTTCACCACTTCAAAACAATATCTTCACAAATATCTTCTGGTATGAGAGTAATCTGGAATGCAACAGAAAAACTCCCCTCACCAATAGGTAGGTGAGAAGAAACATTAGTGCGTTCCAAAGACAACATGAGGATCATACCAACTATTCCCTTACGGATAAAAATCAGGAAACAATGAGGGCCACACAGAGTCAAGTCTATTCTTGAAACCCCCTACCGAAGTAGAACAACCAACTTCTTTAGGAATTTAGTAATTTAGTAATTTACTACCCTCTCACTAAAGAAGAACTTACGAACATTTGACCTGACATGTCGCTTGGCCAGTTTTAATGGGTGGCCTCGAGTACCTACACTTGGCGCCAGAGCGTACAATTCATTGGGATGAATAGTACTGAAACATGACATGATTTTGAAGGTTTCAATCAGGTCCCCACGTAGCCTCCTCCTTTTTAGTGAGAAGAGCTCTAGACTCAGCAATCGTTCCTGATAGGACCTACCCGATTGCTCAACAATCATACACGTAGCTAAACGTTGAACACCTTCCGGCTTGGCAATATCTTTTTCCAAATAAGGTGACCATACTTAAACGCAATACTCGAGATGTGGTCTCACGACCGCTTTGTATAATTGTATGAAAACCTCTGGGGACCTGCAGGATAAAACTGATCGAAGGCGAAAAAGCTCTCTCCTAGCGCGTTTTGCAGCAGCAGCGCATTGATCAGCCCATTTATAGTCGCCTGAAACTTCTATACCTAAGTCGCGAACTTTCGGCACCCCATTTATCTCAAGTATACCATCTGGAACAGCAACCTCTAGCTTCTTAATGACCTAAGACAAGAGATAGCTTTTAGTAAAGTTAACTGGTAGATCCCATGTAGCAGACCACTTGATGACCTTTTCTATATCCTCAAGAAGATACTGTTCATCCAGTGATCCGATAATCTTGACATCATCTGCAAAATTATAGCAGGGACGCTCAAGCGACGCTGCCAAATTATCGATGAAAATGAGGGAAAGTAGCGGTTCGTGTACAGAACCCTGTGGGACTCCCCTAACAACTTTTACTTTCGACGAATACATATTTCCGAACCCTCACGAAAGAATCTATTACTTAAGAATCCTATTATCCATTTCTTCAGAAGACCATCGATACCCATATAACCAAGTTTTTATGCAAGCTATCTGCGGTTTACCAAATCAAAGCCCTTGCAAAAGTCCAAGTAAAAAACTTCAACTTGTTGGCCTTTATCTAGCCTCATGGTGACCTCGTTAAGAAAACATAAAAGGTTTGTTAGGTACGACTTCCCCTTAAGGAACCCGTGTTCAGAGTTCAGCAACGAATAATCAACTAGATGGCGACAGATCCTATCCCTAATACGTTTCTCCAGCATTTTACATAGGATGCTAATAAGACTTACAGGTCTGTACTTACAAACTGAGGATAGACTGCCACTTTTATGTATCGGGATCACATTAGCCAACTTCCAAATACTCGGAATATATCCATGTTGCAAGGAAGCGTTAAAAATACGACCCACAGGATCTGCTAATATTGGCGCCAGGTTCTTTATAATTTGAGAGTAAATGTCGTCTGGGCCAGCAGATTTATGGGGGTTAGTTGCTGCAAGAGCAAGTTTAACCTCATCATCAGTGAAAAATAACTCCTCAAGTGGAGTAACGATATCAGGCCTTTTGATGACTGGCATGTTAGGCGGATCTATTTGGCGATCAAGCCTCTGAACAGCCTGGAAATGTTTGAGAAAGGCCGAAGCCTTTTCTGAATCTGAAACTATTTGAGTTGCGTTATCTTGCTGAAGGTTGCCAATCCAATCGTGCGTTTTGCTTTTGAATTGGGCATAACTATAGTAACGCTTTAGGCACTGCTTTATATTGCGTGCCAACCGTGATTCAAAGTCACGTTTTGCTTTGCGTTGGATTCCCACAGCCTTATTTCTGACCATTTTATACCTTGTCCAGGACCGTTGTGTCTGAGAAGCTTTTTAAGTTTTCCAGGCACGGTCGCTCATTCTAATCACTTGTCGCATCGCAGGTGTCCACCACTGTGGCTTGTTGCTTTGCTTGACGTGCACCAACGGTGCAAACCTATCTTGTAGTGTAGACAGGCAGTGGTGTATAAGCTGCCAGTTTTTTGCTATATCATCACCTACATATTGAGAAAAGATCTTTTTAGCTTCCTCTGAGACAACTTCCCAGTCTACGCGATTGAAATTGCACCACAGTTTAGGAGGTGGTTTTTCATACCTGAGTCTTAGTTGGAATCTGATTACAACGTGATCACTTTTTCCTAGTGTAGTGAGATAATCTAACTCGCGAACCATTTGTTCGCTTAAAGAGATAACGAGATCCAGTATCGAAGGAAAGCAGCCCTGGCGGAATCTTGTGGGCTCATTGACATGTTGACTCATGACATGCATATGAGTCCATTCGATGAAGTCCTCAGACATCTTATCAGATGAACAGCACTGGTTCAGCCAAGATATATGTGGTAAGTTAAAATAGCCAACTATAAGAACCTGGGACCCAAGCGTGTGCAGCAAACTGAGATTGCCAAGCAAATTTTGCAAGTCCTGAGGTCCTGCTTGCGGGCTCATATAAGCGCATGCTATTACCATTGATTGCTTGTAAGATTGAACGATACATGAGCTAAGTTGGACGTTGTGTGTGCTAAGCCTAACGCTCGATTCTGAAGTTCAAAGACCTAGTATGAGAAAGATAGCAACTCCACCCCCGTTTAGTTCACCTGGTCTATCACATCTAACCACAGAATAACTACTACAACTTGAGTCAGGAATATGGTCAGTTGCAGATAGCCGAGTTTCGGACAGTGCTGTTGCATGCGGTCGTAACTCATGCGCTAGGATGGAGAGTTCAGACCACATATTTCGGATACTACATGAGTTTCCTATGTCACTGTGGCGACGGTGTCTCGCGATATATTTTCACTTAGCCCAGGTTGATCCTCGGGCGTAATACCCGATGAGTCAGCACGTTTTTTGGTGTGCTGCTTAAGAGAGTGGATTCGCCTTGCGTGACCTGAATTTCTGTCGTACCTTGAAGGTTGCTAATCACGAGCTGTGGAATTTCAGGGACAATACGGTGATTATGGTTTTCATCTCCAGATCCATACATGATTTCCATACTTGACAAAGAGCCATCCTTTTCTGAAGAACAGCGCATTCTGTTATAATTTATATCAGAACGTGAATTCTTTGACCTATCAGATTCCTTCCTGTCGTCGGGCACGAAAACATGTTTCCCTCTGTTAGTTTCATTTAAAACAATGTAACTTGCGAAGAACTGGTCACGCTCAGACTGCTAGAGAAATTCAACTAAAAGTGGTCTTGGAGAGTGGCTAGACTCACTGTTGGCACCCTTTCACACGCCAACACGATGAACACGCTTTAGTGGCGTATCAGGGCGCATACCAACCTTACGGAGCAGATTTCTGATACAACTCCGGTCGAGTGACTTACGCGTTTTAGCTTCGCGTATATAGGGTTCATCCTGATTAAGCACCAGGATGTTACGAGATTTATCTCGTATTCCCTGACGAGCCGATTTAAGCTGCTCCAGAGACTCGAAACTCGAAACGACAGTAGCAAGTAAATTTGACTGAGAGCCAAATTTTCTAGTGTCTACCTCTTTACGACCTGTCTGTGCCTTGTTCCTACTTTTACGTGGCTTCGAAGACTTAGAAGACGGGGTCTGTGATGTGACATTCGGCTTAACCGTTTGATCCGGTGCCTCAACCTTTTTAGTCCTTTTGCGTGACTTTGTAGGCTTGCGATTTTTACTCACCGTAATTTCTTTGAAGTTCGTTGTTTGTACTGCTGGACTAGCAGTGATACTCTCACGTACAACTACAACAAAAGATCTATCCACACTAACCTTAGAAACGGTGCTGTACTGCCGAGAACGAGCATTTTTACTCTTTTCGGAAAATGCTCTTTCAGCTGCCCATTGGCACTCACTACATATCCATTGGAGCCAACGGTGAGTAACATAAACCTTATAGTGCTCAAGATGTATCCCTGAACAATTTGGATGTACCCATCTCTTGCAAGTATTACATTCAATACCATTTAATACTTTTCTGCAACAAGATTTCTTAGGCACTTGTTGGCAATCATAATAAAGAAAATAATTGAATAGTGATTACAGCATAAAGCTAAGAGATTCTCGTTACGAAGCAACGTCCAATCGAAGGCGCCGTTCATCCGAGAAGGATGGGGCTTCATCAGCTGCAGAAATCTTGGAAGCTTCAGAGGATAAGGTCTGTGGTACTCGAGGCCATTCACTGAAACTGGCAAAGCAACATGTCAGGTCTAATGCACGTAAGCACTTCTTTAGCGAGAGGTAGTGAATCATTAGAACTGTCTGCTCGAAGAGGTAGTTTGTTCTACTTCAGTAACGTGCTTCAAATATAGACTAGACTCGATCTGGCGCTCTGTGTTTCCCAATTTTTATCCCTAATTTCATAGTTGTTCTTCAATTTGTCGTTGGAACGCACTAATATCTCTCCTCCCCTATTGGGTGCGGGGAGTTTTTCTGTTGCATTCCAGCCAAAGTCATACTAGAAGAATATTGAACCTACTGTTCGAAGTGGTGGACGCTCTTTTGGCTTACTACCGGAAGTATTCTGGACGCTCGATTGGCGATTCTGCCACATATCATCCTGTGCAAACTGAACTGACCTGAACTGAAGCAAATAAATTTCACAGACGAAATAGACTTCAGTTCAGTTCAGTTCAGAGCGTCCAGATTTTTTTCGGTGGTATGCCACAGAAGAGCGTTCACAACCTCAAAACAATATCTTCACAAATATCTTCTGGTATGAGAGTAATCTGGAATGCAACAGAAAAACTCCCCTCGCCAATAGGTGAGGCGTCATGATGTGTATAATGCGATAAATTGATTACCAATTTACAGCAAAATCAGAGAAAAGCAATCTGGAAATGGATTGTCAACAAGAGCGTGGGAAATACAAACAGGTTGAGCGTACTGCGCAAGTTCGTACAGCAAAATTGACATTCGCCACATTTTTCAGCTTCGCCAATTCAAAATGCTGATCAACGCGATACACCGGAGTTTGGAGGTGGAATATTTTTGTGTGTGGATATTTGCATTGTACATTGAATTTTTACTTATCGTGAGTTCGTTGCTTTGTCCGTTTTTACTATAACATTTTCTTGTTATATTTTTGCATTTATCCACTGCATAATTGGCGAGCCCGCCTTCCATTTTTCGCTCAAAAATCCCGTTATTTTTTTAATTTTGCTATAATGTCGTTTGAACTAGCAGATAATATTCACGAACGCGTCAACAGAACCAGCGTTAATCAAGTATCAGAGGGTGGCAACCTTTCAAAGCTTGAAGCCACCGTAGACATGCTGAATAAGAAACTTGCATCCTTACAGCTTATCATCTCCAACTTGGAACGCTCCAAAACGTCTAGATATAGACCCCGGAGTCCATTTGGAAAGAGAAGACATTCTCGCAGCCGTGATATCAACTGGCTCTGTTATTATCACCGTCGTTTCGGAAACGCTGTGCGCAAATGTCGTCGCAGGTGTAAACATCCTAACGCTGACAGCCACCGTGTTGAAAAACCATGTAGCCAGTCAGTTAAGGCGACGACCGCTCCTGGCAAACCTACTAGTCGCCTCTTATACGTCTACGACGCATCTACTGAACTCCACTTTCTCGTAGACACTGGTACCGAGGTAAGCGTTATACCGCGTAGTTACGAGAAACGCGACCTCCGTCCTTCGAGCATCACATTGCAGGCGGCTAACGATTCGAAAATCTCGACCTACGGTGAGAAACTTCTAAAACTCGATCTCGGAATCAGACGTGAATTCCCTTTCGTCTTCCTGATAGCCGATGTGCAGAAGCCTATCATCTGTATCGATTTCCTGGCGAAATACGATCTCGTAGTCGATCTCCGACACCGACGGCTACACAACAGTATCACGTCACTTAACGTGTCGGGAAGAATCTGTTCCATCACATCACCTGGTCTGCAAATTTTCATCCCAAAGGATGCTACTTACAGCGATGTCTTGCGCGACTTCGCGAACCTAACACGCTCAGCACCATACACGGAGCGACCTAACCACGATGGTAACCATCACATCATTACTAAAGGGCCTCTAGTTTTCGCTAAAGCCCGAAGGCTGCCACCAGAGAAACGTAAAGCAGCAAAAAGCGAATTTGAACATATGGCTGCATTGGGTATAATTAGACCGTCAACCAGCCCGTGGGCATCGCCGTTACATATGGTCGCCGAGAAGAACGGCGATTGAAGACCTTGCGGCGATTATCGTGCGTTGAATAGTGTTACAAAACTCGACCGCTACCCTATTCCGCACATTCACGATTTCTCACTTAGCCTTTACGGAAAATCAGTTTTCTCCAAACTGGACCTCGTACGTGCATACCACCAGATCCCCATGGCCCCTGACTATATTGCTAAGACTGCTGTAATAACGCCATTTGGTCTCTTCGAATTCCTCCGCATGCCCTTTGGTTTGAGGGATCAGATTCTTCGTGGTCTCAATTTCGTCTTCGTGTATATCGAAGACGTATTAGTAGCTAGCTCATCACACGAGGAACATGTATGACACCTCCGTGAAGTCTTTCAACGCTTCGCTCAATACGGCGTTCCTATCAATCCCGACAAATGTGATTTTGGCCAGTCGACCATTGATTTTCTCGGCCATAGGATTGACAGTAATGGAATAAGCCCACTCGAATACCTAATGCCACAATTATTCAAAAGTCTACGCCGTTTACTAGGCGTCGTTAACTACTATGGACGATTTATCCCCAACGCCGCTAAAATACTTCAACCGCTAACCGACATGCTTAAAAGAAATCCGAAAAAGTTGTCGATTACAACCGCTGCAGAATCCGTATTCGTCGAGGTTAAAGAACTTTTGAGCAACACTTCCGATCTGAGTCACTTAAAAACCGACTATAACGCACATTTGGTCCTGAAAACCGACGCATTACAAGTCGCGGTCGGAGCAGTACTGCAGCAAGAAGTAAGCTGAGAGATACAACCACTGTCCTTTTTCTCACGGAAGTTACAACCAGCCCAGGCTGGGTATAGCACTTTTGGACGCGAACTTCTCGCCATTTACCTAGCTATTGAACGTTTCCGTCACCTACTCGAGGAACGTACCTTTACTGTGTTCACTGATCACAAGCAAATCGTTTATGCGTTCCGTTCTCCGAGAGACCGAAACTCTCCCAGAAAAATTCGTCAACTTGACTTCATCGCGCAGTTCACTACAGATATTAAACACATCGTTGGTGGCCACAACATAATAGATGATGCCTTATCGCGTTGCACCATCCAACAAATAAGCAACTCAGCACTCGATCTAAGAGAACTAGCCATTCATCAAGAAAACGACTCCTGAATTTTTCCGAAATTACCGCAAACAAGTCACTCAAATTTGCTCTTCTGCCGCTGCTTTATTGCGACGCCAAGATCCACTGTGATATATCAACCGGCAAACAGAGACCTTTCGTCCCACAAATATATCATCGGAATATTTTTGATCACTTTCACGGACTGTCAGATCACATCAGATCGCTTCATCTGGCACAACATGCAACGCGAAAATTGGTCAATGGGCAAAACACTGTGTGACTTGCCAGATCGGAAAAAAATCCACCGGCACACCCGTGTCCCCTTGAGTACATTCCCTGTACCCGATGGTCGATTTAAACACGTTCACCTGGACATCTTTGGTCATTTGCCGGTATCCCGAACGTATAGTTATATCCTGACCTGTGTCGACAGATATACACGCTGGCCCATAGCAGTTTTTCGCGAGATATTTCTACCAAAACCATCGCGCGAACATTCGTTGATTCTTGAATCTCCATCTTTGGCGTGCCTACTACCATTACCACTGACAGAGGATCTCAATTTACGAGTGTCTTGTTCCGCAAACTTAGCCGCTTACTCGGATGTGATCACTTGCGTACCACCGCATACCATCCTGCAGCTAATGGACTCGTTGAACGTTTCCATCGACAGTTAAACAAAAAAAATTAAAAAAAAAAAAAAAAAACAAAAAAAAAAAAAAAAAAAAAAAAAA
>JACCGJ010001224.1:4876-22656 GCA_013407085.1 Atriophallophorus winterbourni
ATTTGAGACGCATGCCATATGGGAGCATTTTATAAACAGTGGGAGCTTATCCCCACTGCCACCCCCGGCTACGACAACCTTTGGAGATAGTCGCACAAAGTAAGTGTTTAATTCGAGGTGTAGGCACTTCCCTGCAGTGTGCTTGTAAGTAATCTTCTATAGGTTCAGTAGTTTTTTTAGGTCCCTCTTACCCATCTTTTCATGATTTCAACGTGTCATGGGTGTATAGCAGATAGACATTCAGTACTTTCAACTGGTGAAATGTTGTCCCAGATGATGATACGACGGATCCGAATAGGTCTGTCCTTATGTGAAAAATGTGTAAGAGACTGGGAAGAATACACAAACGGATAGCTTGACAAAGCAAGTAGCTTATCTGAATGAATGAAAGCACAAGCCTGATCCAGGCAAAGTGCCGCACAGTCAGAAACTGCACATGGGCTAACATACTGTCAGGTTGCCCAGGCCTAGACAGATATGAGATAGAAAATAGAATAGAAATGGCTTATCTAAATTTGTTTGGCACCACACAGAGCTTGTTCTACAAACCATCACGTGTCGGGATCGAGTCCGTCCCCTCCTTGGGTCAAGGGATTGTACACGTATTGAGGAAAACAGATAGAACAAACCTGAGAGACCGTGTATTGATGTCATTACGATCGGCCAATCCATCGACCAGATAAGCGACGTCATCCAGCAAGTGTTGCACTTCACCACGTTCTTGACACACACGAGCTTCGTTGACTTTTTTCACAATTGTGTACAACTGCGGAATGAGAAATGAACGGTCTCGGTTTGTTTTGTCCGCAGAACATGAGATGTTATACAGATGTGCATACAGACACAGTCAAAGGAAGCTAGGAAATCAAATGTATGCGGTGACAGTCTCGCTAACTGTTTCACACACACACACACACAGGAAAAGCTGTACCTCGGGCAGAGGTGGGCATCAAGAAAACGACACGCGGTCCGACAAAAGATTAGACTATCAACCAGGAAAAAAGTTAAAAACCCCAAACTATGATAGCGCTGGAAACCAACTGCCATTTTCCCTTGCAAACATCTGTCTAGGCCCGGGCAACATGACGGTATCTCAGCCCACGTGCAGTCTCTGACTTTGCAGCAACTTGACTGGTTTCAGGCTTGTATTTTGTAAACTTACTATAGCCTGTGCGAAAACGCGTGCCCATCTCGTAAGAGAATCACCGTCAACAAGATTTCCAAACATCCATATCCCATGCTCGTTGCGCTAAGAGATTGAACCTAATGTGGTTCGATGGTTTGCATACCGCCACATGAGTTAATGAGGTAAATGGAAGGGTATTGTTCGGGAACCATCAGAGCTACTCATAAAAGACCAACGAATCGATGTCCAGACAGACAATCCCATACATTTGAGCTTCACTACAGGTGTGCAATCGTAAAATCGTGCAGTATTAATGTGCTATGCGGCTAAATTGATTGGTCAAGGGGTAGTGAGCTGCATGCTGAAACACGCTGGAGTCTCACTACCATTTCTATTTTCTTTCTCATCTGTCTAGGCCGGGGCAACCTGACAGTATCTCAGCCCGCTTACTTTACTTTTGTGCGACATTCTCCTCCTGGAGGATGAGTCGGCTTCAATGAAGATTCTTGGGAATTTGGGTACAAAGCACCACTCGGTGTTTGTTCGAGTCAGCTTCTCTAGCCTTTGCACAACCAAGTGCGACCTGCAAGGCAGCAGGGAGTTGCCAGAAACACGTGGTGTGCACCAACTAACCGTCTACGAGACTCTGCTCCAGGTTTTTCCTCACTGTTTTCTCCCGAAGCCTTTCCCGCGATCGGGTATCCCGCAAGGCAGCGAAGATGAAATGCCCTCCCAGGCTAACGAGCTGCATCTGCCAGAAGCAAACTGGTTTTCAGGCGCCAGTCACTCGCCATCATCATCATCATCATTATGGACAAGATATTGATGTAAGAAAGCGAAAAACGGGAGCTAGTGCGTAGCATGTTTTCGCTCACACCGGTGATAACCAATTTGACACCACTTTACCCGTCTAGTATGTATGAATAGGCGTTACGTAACGTAGTTCGGCGGTTTGTGAACCTCTGTTGATGTACTGGGTGATGTTCTGCAGTCACTATCGGAGACAATCTTACCAGGCAGGACAACGAATAGTGGTCAGAGGAACATGGCTTCAATCCAATATCAATGACAATATCCTAACTAACCACAAATTCAAAGCGTTATTGCCGTAATGCTGTTTATAATTATGAATGATAAGCGCAAACATGGAGCGAGCCAGACCAAACACACGTCCGCTCAGATACTGTCACAAAGTCTAGGCACTGACAGAAGCATATGTATGTATGGTATGGCATGAGAGCACAAGCCTGATCCAGGAAAAGTGCCGCACAGTCAGAGACTGCACGTGGGCTAAGTTACTGTCAGGTTGCCCAGGCCTAGACAGATATGAGGAAGAAAAAATAACAGGAAATGGTAGTGAGACTCCAGCTTGTTTCAACATGCAGCTCACTACCGGTGGCCAATCAATTTAACACGGCGCTAGCTGCACAAAAGTGCTGCACGATCGCACATCCGTGGTGGTACATTACATGGATCTGGGCTTGTAATTTCATACTTGATATACTGCTCACTGTAGAATGGAAAATGGTCGTATTCCAAAAGGCCTACTCTATGGTGAGTTGAAATCAGGAAATCGCGGTACAGACCTTTGCGAAAGAGACATGAAATCTCTCGGTATTGACCCCACGAGTTGGGAAGAACTTGCTCTTGACCGCTCACATTGGAGGCAATGTGCAAAGGATCATCTTCAAGTTGGGGAAGAGCGGATTCTGCTCTCGGTTGCTGAAAGTAGGTCACACCGATCGCGTCCAAATAGTGCTTATGGGCACAGGCGAGATAATTCCTCCCGAAAAATACTATTTAGTCATATGAAGCGGAGCATGAAACACTCACGATCGACATCGACCGAATGAGGCGAACAACAACCGATCGTAAGCAGCTCAGCTTAATCGACGGAATGTGCCGACCGGAACATGAGCGGTAGTTAACATACACAAAGCGGCAGAATGCACAGTTCGATACAATAAGTCGTTCGTCAAACGTCAATCGAGTATTAGGGATTCCAGGAGAGCCCACTGGATTGCCGACAGCATAGTTCCAGGGCAAACATACAAGGCGAAGGGCTCCGAGAACAATGGAATCTGCAGGAGAGTCATCACAGAAACATTGCCAACCTGCAAGCACACATGACAACCTGATATCACATAACTTCGGTGGCAAGAGTACACGTACCGGTTTTTCCGTCCTATTCACCCGATTCACACGCTCGCTTTCCGACGGGTTAGATTTGTCTTTCGACGTGGAAGCTTTTCTCTCCGGAGGGGCGAACCACGGTTTCACATCGTCAATCTCATCGTCGGCCACATCGCTGCTCGAGGCTTCAGACAACGAAGTGGTGGATGATCCGGTTGTGGTGGTCGCCTCGGCAAGCGTGGAATTTTTCCGACGCGGAAGTTTCACCTGACTCATCACGGTAGGCCCGGAGGCAACGGGTTTCTCCAGGGACTCATCGTCACTTTCGGGAAAACCGAAAGCCGACACAGTGGAGTTGGCACGACTAGAAGGCGGGTGCTGGGTTTTCGTTGGCTGGCTGGGTGTGACCGTGTCATTCACTTTGGGAGGATCCACGCGGGCGGATTTGGAAGAGACCGACAAATCGGCAAACGCTCGATTCGTCGATATTTTTGGCTATGCATCAGAAAAAAACACAGTGAAGAATTGGACGTCATGGAGACAAATTAACCATGAAGCACAAAAGCCTTATTATTCACAACAGCTAAGAGATTGACCAGGGATTTAAAATGTTGGGAGTGCAGCGGTTCAAATTTTTTAGGAAAATATGATCAAATCTAAAACCCGACAACAGCTGTCAAAATAACTATGATAGTCTTCTAGCAACCAGTTCAGTGGTGGAATCCATACCCCATGCACCAGACAGAAAGCGGCACTTAGCTAATTGTAATAATAATAACAATATCTGTATAAAGCCTAAGTTGTCAGAACAGGATGAATGGATGCTTCACACAGGGCCGTAAACATGGCAGACTGCGAGTGCGGTGATTGTTTTTTGGATTTTCAGGACGCTGGTAAAAGTTTTATTTCAAAGTATGTGGTGCACCAAGGTTTCCGCTAGCTGGTTTTCAGTTCCAACTTACAAATGACAACGGATAACTGAGCACTATGCTACTTGGGCAAATTACGACTGGTGCATACAAACTGAGACCTGTTGCATGCGGAAACCCACTGGAATCCAACATACCAGCCCGCACGCAGTCCGTGATGCAATCGCCCCTTACCTAACTCCAGACCCCTTGAATCTCTGTACAAGAAGCAGGGTACCGTCGAAGTGACAACTCAGGTAGAACAAATCGAACAGAGTGCTGACGAATTCGATAATGTCAGGCTGTTAAAACCAGCACTGGAACTCCAAAGAAGAACAGTCAAATATCGTCTACAAGATTTCATGCAGAGACTGTGAAAAGAACTACGTCGGACAAACGGGTCGCAAACTCAGCACAAGACTACATGAACACCAGTTGGCTGTACGCAGACATGACCGGAATTCACTGATTTCAATACATGTTGATCGATTTGGGCATCAGTTTGACTGGGACCGCACAAGAATATTGGTCAGAGGAAACGACCGACGGGCGCGAGAATTCCTGGAAGCGTGGCACTCAACAACATATCCAATTAACCAGCATCTCCAATTGGCTGCAGCATATGGACCAATGCGAAACCGCTCAAGGAGAAGGTATAACATGAATTCGACCAATCCGCGGGAGTGACCGTGAACGGAGAGGCAAACGGTATAATAACCAACAAGACGCTTCGAAAGAAGTTTTGCTGATGATGTCATCTAGCCTGATGACGAAACGTCCAAGAACAACTACGCAAGCTCGGCAAACACAAGATGAACACCATCCACATCTTGAACTACGAATATTTTCCTCTATTGCTGAACTCCAAAATTGTTTGTTGCAGTAGGGCCACCGCGACTCACTAAGCTATGCTTGCGGCTGAAATCACAAGCCCGGAGCAAGGCAAAGGCATAGAGTCCACCGACGTTGCGATAATGGGTAATACTCAACAATTAGCACGGCGAGTGGTTACCTCCAATGGATTAAACCGACGGACAGCAGAATATATCACAGAGACATGACTAACATTTGATCATGATAACGAGGACCCAAAGATCTTGAGATACGAGACCGTGCAACAAAAATAGCCTGTTCAAGCTATTGGTTTTCATCTTGTTACAGAGAACTCATACTGTTCGTAAAGCAATTTTTCATAATCCTCTATGTTTTTCCAAAATGCAACAAATCCAACAAAAAACCATTATTCCAAACCTCCGCTGCCTTGCGGCATACCCTATTGTGGGAAAGGCTTCGGGAGTGAACCCTGAGGAAAAATCCTTGCTGCCTTGCAGGTTGCACCTGGTCGTGCAAAGGCTAGAGAGGCGTACTCGAACAATCGCCAAGGCACCTTAAGAGAGGCGCAAGAACCCTCAAAA
This sequence comes from Atriophallophorus winterbourni, assembly GCA_013407085.1. Taxonomy (NCBI): domain Eukaryota; kingdom Metazoa; phylum Platyhelminthes; class Trematoda; order Plagiorchiida; family Microphallidae; genus Atriophallophorus; species Atriophallophorus winterbourni. The sequence continues at coordinate 10,459 of JACCGJ010001224.1, forward strand.
AAATCACCGGCTCTCGTGAAGGAAAAAATCCGCTGCCTTGCGGGTAGACTTTTGAGTCAAAGGCTCCGGGTGGGGTCCCCTAAGCCAACCCCCTACTTCGGCCTTGGCAACCGGGTAGTATGTCGCCTTCAACAGAACCGATTGAACCTACATTTTTCTTTTCATCAATGTTACCCTCATCATTGTATACTGTTGGCACAATCCGTCTGAAAACTGTGTAATAAATAATATAATAAGAACATAAATCCTCAGCAATCTAGGTCAAGTGTAGATGATACTACGTGCGAAAAAGAATTTGCAATGCACTGAGCTGCACGGGAGTCGCACTCTGCCAATTTTTTTTTTCTATTTTCACATCATTCCCACATCTGTCTAGGCCAGGGGCAAACCTGACAGTATCCTTAGCCAACGTGCGGCGTGCAGTTTCAGCCTGGATCAGGCTTGTGATTTCACATTTCTATATTCTTCCAGCTAGATCGAATTTCACATCTGTTATTATACCTTTGCGCCGTCTTAATTTTTCATGTTAAAAGGTGGAAAGAATGGTTAATCGACAGCATACTAAAGGGAGAATTCATAACGAAAGAAGGAAGATAACCAAATGAGGACTCTAAGATCGAAACCGTGCAAGCATCACTTTAGCAGACGGAGGGAAAGTGGACGAAAAGAGCGAAGTTCCTTGAATTGCATGCGTAACTTAGAGAAGGGTTTAATCGAAGAAAAGCCGCAATAACAATTACTGATGCTCGTGCTTTTCCGATGAGTGATAGAAGAGGTACAAATCCCACCATGTATGTATGAAAGCACAAGCCGGATCCAGGCAAAGTGCCATACAGCCAGAGACTGCATGTGGGATACGATACTGTCAGGTTGCCCAGGCCTAGACAGATATGAGGGGGAATAGAAATGGTAGTGAGACTCCAGCGAAGCTCACTATCGTTGGCTAATCAATTTAGCTTGATGTTAGCCGGACAGCACAGAAATGCTGCACTATTACACAACCGTGCAATCCCACCATGAGACTAAAATTTACCGGAATTCAGAGAAGCAAAGTGCCACACAGTCATGGAGAGCACGTTGGCTAAGATACTGTCAGGCTGCCCAGGTCTAGACTTCCTTGAAGGCAACAAATTTAATAGGCCAAGACTAAGCCTATATATTTGGCAATCCGTGTCATAAACGTTGCAGCACATCAAGCTCCCGGCGGTAGATACAAACGGAAATCTATTTTTCGATAATAACAAAAACACTACCAGGAGCAAATCAAAACAAAGCAGAAAAGAAAATACCTGTTTCGTGGGAACAACACCTTCGTCTGGATCGATTTCTTGTTGCCACGATCGAGGATTGTAGTTGAACTGTCATGGAAAAATCGATTGAATCGAATTAGACACACAGCATGACCGTGACGATTAGGAACAAACTAAATGTACGTTACGCAACATGTTTTTCTGATAGGTGTGAACGCCTATTTTTGCATTTCTTATGGGGCACTGGTGGTACATTGTTCAATCGGACGGTTAAAGTTGGGATCCTGCATATTTTGGAAAATGTGCTGAACACAATCGATTGAAAACAACGACCACAGCCTAGTGAGTAAAATAATGTCATTTATAGCGTTCCGAACACATGCTTTACAGTCCTAAGCGGCCAGGAATGGAAGACAGCATTGCGTGTTGAGTAAACATCGGTTACCATGTGCAATACAATCAGATGATGTATGTACGCGTGTATGTATGAAATCACGAGTCTGATGCAGGAAAAGTGCGGTGCAGTCACACAATTGATCTGCACAGGGGCTAAGCTATGGTCAGGTTGTCCAGGAATAGAAAGCAAAACAACAGGAGAGGGATAGGATAAGCAGAACCCTCTAGACAGCAGTAAGAGCAAACAGACAAGATTTGTGCACATCTTTACGACGTAATATACCACATTCTGTTGTATCTCTTTATTACATGCACGGACGTGGAGTTGTGAAAAATCAAGTGGTGACAGTTGTGTGAGCATAAGATGTGAGTGCGTCTCACTTACTTTAATTTTGTGCCACCCTGTTAATCTTTAAGTTGGAGGCGTTTAGAATATTCCTGAATAGACAGTAGGTTTATATACACCAGCAATACATGGCAGCAGTACGGCACACATACTGCTTAAATTCCTCCTCCTAATCACGGAAAGCATTGCATAACCTAACGTTTGTACGTCGTCAAATTTCGGTGCAAAATTAGTAGAAGCATGCACTAGGAAAATAAGTGATGAGCTAGCACCTAGAATTGTGGTAGAAAATTGTCACTTATTTTGTGCTACAAAATTTGGGGATTATCTTGAGGGAAACGATGTCTTGATAAGATATAAGTTTTTTACCATCGCCGGTTTTCTGTAGTTGACACTAGTAGTTTGCGATAAATTGCGCACGTTCGGTGGCAGCCCCATGTTACTAACACAGATGTCTGTCGACAGGTGTATGCATGAAATCACAAGCCTGATCCAGGCAAAGTGCCACAGTCATAGATGGCGCATGGGCTAAGATACCGTATGGTTGCCCAGGTCTAGATAAGTGTTAGATCCAATCAGCTAGGAACTAAAGAAACCGCTGATACTTGCTCATGTTTTTAACGGTCACGACAGCATTTAAGAATGTCCCCCACACTTGACCGTACGGCACCCTGTTCGCAGAGCCGTTAGATGCTGAAATTAAGACGCGAGTGGCGCAATGGGACGAGAAGCTCGCTAGGCTCAATGAAAATTTTTGGATGACCTGCAGCAAACTGAAGTCAGTAGCACCAATGTTATTATTATTATGCGCATCGTAACTCTTTACGCTACTTTGTTGTGCCATTTCGTTTTAAATAAAAAAACAAAACGGCATGCAACAAAACTACAAAATAGCTGTTAATTACACGTTACATACATTAAGCTTGTTTGCTTGCATTTGAGTATCTGTTCCTTTTACATAGTTGTTCGGTAATTTGCTTGGCTTCGGATGCCCCTACATAGATATCCCACGTAGACAAAGAACACAAAGGTTATTCAATCTCAAAGAAACGGAACATAATCATTGCAGTGGCGCTCTTGTTGCAGACATCTTTTGAGTGTTTGCTTAATTTTGCATTTTTGCAATGATGCATGGCAGTAAAAGCTGCAAGGAAGGTGTTGTGCTGATGTTTGTTCACAAATTTGACCGGAAGTATGGTTCATTCGAGTTGAAGATACTTCATCCCTGTGCATGAACTTCTGCAGATTCAGCAGCCTTATGGCTCCCACCCTTCCCTACCTATTAAGGATTGTATTGAGTCTTGTCTGTATGGAAAACACTGGGTGCTCGCTACGAATGTAATGCTGTTCATGCTTACGAATAAAATAATCGATAGTTAAACCAAAAGGAAACATACCCATTTCTTTTTACCGCAGGCAGATTTTGATTCTGGAATCATCGAGTTAGACTCTGGCGAAGATGCAGCATCGGATTTTGAGGAAGCGGAAGTTGGAAGTGAAGTAGTATGCGGTTTCAAAGAACTTGGGATAGATGTATTGCGACAGTTAGACAGTGTCGAGACGCTCAAAGCCGCCCGCGGAGATTTTGTTGTGACAGTAGAGACGCAATGAGGCTTGTTAGAAGCCACGGTAGTCGGTTTATTACCACAAGCAGCCCTGGTAAAGGGTGCAGACCGCGAGGGAACACTACTCACTATTGCATCAGATGCAGTCGAGGTAGTTACGATAGTGACGCCAGAACACTTTCGCCCCTGACTGTTTATGGGTTCAATATTTGCATTGACCGTCGAGATCGATGAATATTTACTGCTTAAAGCAGAGGATGTAGAAAATGTAGAATATTGGAAGGGAATAGATTTTACCGAGCGGGAAATTAAAGGAGTTGCTGCAGGGGTCGTTGTTTGTGCAGATTCATTAGAAGCGTTACCCGTAGAAGAACGTATGCAATTTAGTTCATCAGCGTCTGAGCTGCACACTTTTGACGTCCCGGTAATAACTTCATGACTATCTGTACCGGGGGTGAAAGAAACCACATTGACTCGTTTGCGAGGACTAGGGGACAAAGCAGAACTCCGAGTTGGGGGTGCTTCTGAAAACGCAGTACTAGCTTTGGATGACCGCGTGCTCAGGGGTTTCGCTCTCAAAACTTGATCAAACTGGATGTCCTGACTTGAGCGATTGGCAAAGGTTTTGTAACGCACCTACAAATGAACACATCAATGTTAAGTAATACAACAGAAAATCAAAGCTAACACTAGAATGCTAGAAAACCTTTCACTCTCACACATGCTACGACGAGCAAATATCTAAAATCGGATACCGGCTAATCTAAGAAAAGTAAAAGTGCAAATTCAAGAACCAGTAGCAGGCAGTCTAATTAAAGTATTCAAAGAAGACTTGTGTAAACGCGGTACTCTGTAGCCTATGAAAAAGAAAAAAATATTGATGCTAAATTGGCTGCGATTTTCAAGCAATTGGTGAGGATCGTTAGACGAATTTAAATTCAACTACGGAGCACTGGCAACTATTGGGAGCACACTCGCAACAGCATTACGTTCAGGTACGATATATGAGCCACCATCTTCGGAAAATAAATATCGAGGATTTACGAGTGGGGGTAATTTTTAGAAGCGACTAATAGAACTTTGCAAACCCAATGCATAGTACGTAGATAGTACAAATAAATTGCAGACTGTTCACACTAAATTAAGGATCAGATATTTCCAACTTATGGCGTAGGTGAGACAGAGGATAACGAGTCTCTGGAGTACCTTGGCTAGTGCGTGCGACAATACCGCAACTCTATTGTTCAGCATTTGCATCTTTTTTCTGCTCATTAGAATTCAATCTGAGCATTACCCTTGCAAAAGTGATGAGAGCACAGCAACTACATCGTAGAATTACTGAATTAGTGATAATATGCACAGTACGTTCGTTTTGAAATTAAAAAAATAAAAATTCATGTTATGTGCTAATTATTCGCAACTAAGCAAATATCAATTCTCTTCATAAAAGTGACTTAAAGAGTTCATCGACACTTGAATAAAAAACAAAGATGTCAACGTGGAATTTAAAAATAAATGTAAATATAGGGAGAATAAACATTGAATTTTTATAACGCGAAAGCATGTAGAAATGTAAGCTTTTCATGAAGTAAGATTTGGCAGTTTCTGACTGTGGCACTTTGCCTGGATCAGGCTTGTGCATTTATACTATACCATGACAAAGAATGTCGTTGCGATAAAGAAACAGCTGATGTTTAAATCGAGCAAGGTATGAACCAGAAAATTGTACAGTGCTTTCCGATGACTCAAAGTGAATACATTAATTTTTTGATACAGAATAGGAATAAATTTCGGTCATTTGGAAAATTAAAAATCCAACACTAAATACGCGAAAACTCACATCCATTCCACAAAATATCGACTATTTTGTAGTTGGCGCCATAGATATCTTATTGTGGAAAAACCACAAAAGTACACGTAATAAAAGTTTAATATTCGTAATAGTCCTCACAAATAGTTAACAGATTTATCTCTTTCCAGGTTACATACGGCACCACGCACTGATTTATTTTTGTCTCGTTTCACACTGATATTTAGCTTTGTGTTATAATTGCGTTGAGATTGTAGTGATTTTAATGTTTTATGTTTTGTATCATATTAATTTTCTCATCTTAGACATTATCTAAATACGGATAGCACTAATTTGATCTATCGATTTGTTTTCAAAGTTATGCTTCTCATTTCATTGATTTTCTGTTCGTTAACTCACTTTAGCTTATTCAACTGTTAAATACCATTTATACATTGTCAAGACACAACAATAATAACAATATACTCTTTCCTCACGCGGATTTCTAGTTCTTCTGTAATCGCCTCTGAGTGAATAATGTGTGTATATAACAGGAACGAACGCAGCCTGAGGACCATTCCTCTAGATCCACTACATATTAGTCAGCTGGAACACATTCAATTCGATTTAACCTATACCTTTTGCGCTACGAACCAAAATATGAATAACAAGGACGAAAAGGATGATGATTTAAATGATTATTCCAACTTGACCGCCTTTGACACGACTGACTCTAATCCATCGCGGGGCTAGGTGATAGGGGACACGAAAAGTTGACAAACAAGTTCTATGACAGATATGGTTGCAGAGTTTGTCGAATGATTCACGCAAAGTAATTGTTTTCATTGAAACTGAAAGTAACCTGTGCAAATTACAGATGAAGTCATGACATGGCACGTAATACACAAATCTGCACGGTCAACCAATCACTTTACATTAATTGTAATTAAAGCGCAGCTTTGAACAAGGATACAACTAATTTTAAATCCCAGATCAGCAATTTGACTCAATCATCGCTGTTCCCGCGCTAAAGACATTCATTGCACGTTGTCATGTAGCTTCAAAATACAACACGACAATCAGGGAAACCATGAGGTCAGGCAGTAGAGTCATTGAATGTTCGATAAAGAATTTCGACGAGTCTATCGGAGCGTTATCAACTCAACAAACTCAGAACGTAGAAAACACTTTTCCTTGTTTCTACAAGTGGCTAATTGTACTAGAATCACCACATACGGCAAACGATCATTCGTCATCTACCTCGGTCTGCGTTGTAACGTTTGCTGGATTTTCATTGTTGTTGACATCAAAACCCCTCCCTAGGCAGCGGATTTCCTCTTACACTTTAACTTTCAGTCAACATGAATGCTCGTAGACTAATTCACAATGTAACAAAGATGAACGCCATCGGCCATATGTGTAATTCACCAATACAAACTATTCAACATCAAAAAAACGTCGTTGGTCCGGCTCAAATCGAGTCGGACTGAACAATCCACACCGAAACGTAGTTGTCGAATAAAGCGGTCGACGACCAATGAGAAGCTCACATGTTTTATCATCTCAGGCACTGACTATTCGGAGGGATCCAGCATCACACTGTTTAACCCCTTATCAAATACCACATGATTCATCATTACTTCTTAAGTCCGACCCCAGCGAAGCCGGACCAATAACTTCAGGTAACACCCCGTTATTACTCACGAAAAATACGATTAAGTGCATCTATACAAACTCAAACAGCATGTTTAAAAAATTAATCGAATTGATCGAGATTTGTAATGAAACAGTGCCAGACATATTTGCAATAACAGAAACGTGGTTCCATGCCTCATTGTCTGATAATAAAATATTTTTGCCCAACATGTCTTTATTCCGGCGTGACCATTCAGGTGATGGCTGAATAACAGCACTCTTAATCAAGTAATCGTTTATCTGCAAATCTATTAACGACCAGACCCTTGATATAACTAACACATTTTTGTACTATCTGACTCTCAATTCAGGAGACCAATGCATTATTGGAGTGATCTATCGTTCTCCAATAGCAACTCTTGATCTAAACAATGAACTAATTAATGCAACAACGCGGTACAATAGTTAAATATTGAAAATGACGGATTTCAACTTTCCCTTCTCTATACCCCGGTTGATCATCCATCAGAGACACTAGAATATGAACTTCGACCCGTCTTGGATTACACAAATCTTTATCACCACGCTTTTGTTTTACTCGTATGAGTGGATCAGACCAACCGTCTACATTGGAACTAATACGTACATCAGATCCCACCGCTGTAGAGAATATAGTTTAAAAACCGCCAATTGGATAAAGCGATCACGTTGTCCTAGAATTCGAGTACCTTTGTAGCGCTAGGCGCGACAATGACGGAATGAAATGCCTCAGAATGATGAACTACCGTGCTCTGTGTGCCGAGATACAAAGCACTAGTTTTGCATAAACGGATTACTCCGATCGGGATTGTCATTAGCGCTCTCTCTTACAACACATAAAATCTATAATAGAGGAACATTCAATGTTTATTTTGAAGTAATCTTCGCAACGTAATGAATTTATACTAAGAAGCTGAACTAAAAAGTGAATGATACGAAGGGCGATAGCATGGGAGTTTTACCAGGCTACCGACACAGTTGATTCTTGAGCACAATATACACGCCTGCGAAAGAAAATTTATCAGCCTAATTCGACATGATTAAAAAGCTTTCTAATTACAATTAATTTTTCGGATGCACCGGAATCCGGAGCTCTCATATAAACTCGTAAACGATAGAACGAATATTAAACCAGGTGTCTTGGCCCCCAAAACTTCGACCAGCTTCAGAAAATCCATTAATCAGAACGCTGACCTGTTCGCACAATTCTATGCGGGAGTTTTTGCGCCAAAATCTACGGAGCTCGATTAGGAACCAATCATTCAACTTGACCGACCTACATTGAGTGAAGTAATGATTACTCCGATGGTGGTAGAGCAGCACATACGAAAATTAAACGTAAAGAAATCTCCAGGACCATACGAGATAACTCCAAAGTTGCTCAAAATCTGTCATGCGCAACTATCTGTATTCATGCGTGCTACCTGGACATTTCTAAAGTTTTTGACAAAGTTGATCTCAATTTACTCTTGAAATAGCTAAAGAAACACGGTATTGTTAGAAAACTGACACATCAGAGTTTGTGTGGACAGCATATTATCGAAAAAAGTCGATGTCACTAGCGAGTTTCACAAGGCTCAGCGCTCGGACCATTGCGTTTTCTAGTCTATATGAACGATATACCAATACCAAATGACAGTAAGATGCTTGTGTTTGCTGATGATATAAAAAACTTGAAGGCGAATGACAATTTTGATGATTGTATTTTGACGCAACCCGATTTAAATACATTGTACAACTGGTTATCGGAAATTAAACTGTTATTAAATATGTAAAATTCGAAGATCATTTAGATCGGTCATGACCTCGGCTTCCAATATCCATACAAGCTCGGCGGCAGAAATCTGGAGTAGGCATTTTAAAAAATGGTCCATAATATGAAGCCGTTAACAAAACCGCGTCTGGGCTAATCAGCATTTTACAGCGGATATTTGGACGTTTCCCCACGGGTGTTTTCTTCTCACATTGAATACATATATACACCCGGTTCTATACTATGCCGCCCAAGCCTGGACACCATGGCTCCAAAAAGACATCTTACTTCTGGATCGCATATACCAAAGAGCTTCTAAGCTTGCCATGGGACTCGAAAATATGCTATTCGCCGGGCGACACAGACGACTGGATCTGTGGACACTAGCACAAACAAGAATGCGAGGTGATCTCATCCTCGCATACAAAATACTTACTACTTTTTACCACCCCCTGGACTTATTATTTCACCTTCGAACTTCCAGCAACAGCCATGGCCATGGTTGCAAGTTGGAAAAACCACATTCCAAACGGAACTGTCGCAAATATTTTTATTATGTGCGTATATGCTATGTTCGAAATTCCCTACCTGTAGGTTTGTTGAGCTTAAACAGTTTTTTTAGATTCGAATCGAAACTTGACGATTATATGAGAGCCAATCCGAATTTTGCCCCCACCTATTAGTAAACTATCATCGTCCCATTGATTTAGATTTAATTTTAAATATGTACCTATAGTTGTACCTATAGTTGGACTCTGTGTGTATTGTAAAGTTAATTACTTTTTCAACCATAAATTTTGAATGTTGAATGTAAATCGTGATTCCTGATACTGCACATAATTATACTTTTAGCATGAAGGAAATTTTAGATATCTTGAAACCCAGTTGATACGACGCTTCTCTGAAGCATGTAATCAAACACTACTTTTTGACCAATGGATCACCGGTTTTCAGTAGACCAAGCAGAATGGCGCTAAACAAATTCGAAGCTGCCGAACAACACTGCAATCATATGTTGTAACTTGGAATAATCCGTCCATAAAATTCACCTTGGGTTACACCTCTTCATATGGTTGGACGCCTGGCGTCCATGTGCTGATTATCGTGTTTTGAATCATGTAACGATCCCAGATAGATATCCTATTCCACACACGACTTCGCACTGTCTCTTCACAAAAAATCTGTGTTTTCGAAGTTGTATTTAGTGCGCGCATATCACCGAATTCCTTTAACTGACGGAGATATTCCCAAACTGTCATCACCACTGTTCGAATTTCTTCGGATGCCATTTGATCTATGCTATGCTGTGCAGACTTTCCTCGGTCTATTTTTCGTCTATGAATACATTGAAGATGTTTTGATCGCTATTGCAAATCGCTCAGAACACATTGAACATCTACGTAAAGTATTTTAACGTCTATCTCACTACGACACTGTGTTCAATCCTGATAATTGTCGGTTTGAAGTGGATTCTCTCGAAATTCTTTGACACGAAATGGATAGTTTCGCTATAAAACCTCTACACCAAAACCATCAGTTATCCAAGATTATCCATGTTATATCTCTATTTGCCAAGTCAGACGTTTCTTGGGTTTGGTAAACTATTACGGACGCTTTATTCCACAATGTGCTATGAGTTGACTAAATTTGAGTGATCTGTAAAGCGGGAAACAGCGTAAATTTAAAATGACTGATAAAACCATCAAATCATTTAAGCAACTTAAATCTGCTCTGAACAAAATTAACTTTCTAGACTTACATATAAAGTAACCCCAATGCTCTATTTTCGCTCGCTACAAACGCATCAAAAGCAGCGGTCGGCGCATTCCTTCAACAAAGTTTTGTACATGAATGCCCAATGCTTGACAAACAAACTACACGAATTGACTTAACTAACTACCACACACTCATTAGACGTGATTTCCGTAACGGAGCCATAGTTTCATCCAACTTTAACAGGCAATTAAGTTGTCATTGAGGGTATGTCTCTACTTCGTCGCGATTGCCTTACTCGAGGAGGTGGTGTTGCGCTTTACCACAATCCGAGATTGCTCTGCCAAGACATCAATGATGACGACTTACAACTGCAAGACACATTATGGTGTTCGCTGAATGTAACAGCAGGAGGAAAATACATAGTGGGTGTGATTTACCGTTCGCCCTCAGCCGACGAAGCTTACAATTCAGCATTACTTGCAACCATACGCTTAGCGGCTGTATCGACTAAAGTCGTTGTTTAACGCGAAGACCACCCGTTTATTGGTTCGACAATTCAAAACAATGATTCGAGTTTACTACAGTTCTATTAACAAGATTAATAGACAATAACAATGGACAAACCTCAACTGTACCGGGTTGTACAAATGATGTGAACCAAAAATGCTTAAATGTTCCAAATGACAACAATAAATCCAGTTAATGCTGACATGATAGACTGCCAAATTCTAAATGCAAAGGGATAAAATTACCGTGAAGAATGTCTATCGAATACTAGACACCCAAATTGGTGTCAAAATCCAAGTGCCCAAATTGGCAACCAAATTCAAGTCACAAAAATCAGTATTTTATAAAAGTCGGAAGTAGAAAGGAGAAAGAAGAATTTCAAAGCTACATGACACTCAACATGTCCATTACACCTCCCACTAAATTCTTTCATGGAGTCAAAATGTGTAATCAACTTAGCTCGAGTGTCTGCAACCTACAATTCGTAAAGCAAAAAAAGGACAATAGAATAAAGCAAGTGGCTTTATTTTGTAGCGAGTCACACACGCCACGTCGCATCAACATCACTGGACATATGTGGCTTTTTATAGGGAAAACGTTTGCTAGACAAAGAACCACCACATCCTCCGGTTCTGCCACCGCCCCCTTCAATGAGCTCATGCATGATATCCCACCCGAACGAGACTTGTGTATTGCATTCTCAAACAGCGACATTTCGCGCCAACTAAACAAGTCTTATCTACAAAATATTATTGTATCCGGGTTTCGAAACACAAGTGGTTCATAAGGTATACAACTGAACGGCTTACGCCAATCATACGGATTGTCATGCTGACCATCTTTCGCCCCAATTAAGGGTGATTTAGTGTCATGTGAACCAGGCCTACATTTCATTTGTGCTGATTTGGTGTCAGGTGAGCCAGGCGTGCTCTCCATCTGATCCGAATTATTGTCGGGAAATTCAGTCACAAAATCCGACTTATCTAATTCAGTGTCAGGTAACTCAGCTTCCAGAGAACAACCGACCACACAAATGTCAAGATCCTTCAACTTAACATCAATAGAAACCATTTCTTGACAATCAGTCACAAAATCCGACTGAGCTAATTCAGTGTCGGGTAACTCATCTTCCCGAGAACAACTGACAATACAAAGTCAAGATCCTTCAACGTTACAACAATAAAAACGCTTTCTTGACAATC
>JACCGJ010001226.1:0-35066 GCA_013407085.1 Atriophallophorus winterbourni
TCTGCTCCTCCCCAGCTCGCAGACGACGCTTTACTCAATGCCTCCAATGTGAGAGGTCAAGAGCACGTTCTTTTTAACTCGCGGGGTCAATACCAAGAGGATACGATGCGATATTATTCTGACCTTTAGAATTGTATTTACCGAAGGACATCCATCAAAACACTTGCTTTCTGTGTGGGTGATAAAAAAGAGACACCTGGACATGCCTTATTCCATTACGTCCCAAGTTCCCGTATTGATCGACGGCGCCATTGTTTGGAATTTCCTATCCGAACATGTGATGGACTCTCCTTGCCTGGTCACGTTTAAAGCGAAATTGAAGTTACTCATGCAAAAGAACATCATTCGTGATCCTTACTTCTGATATACTCTATCCCTTTTATACTATTATATTTTTCACATTTTCATTCATACCGTTATCCTGTGGTGTGATCAAGTCTCATTTTTTTAACAATAAACCGTGAATTCTTGAATCGATATGAGTATATACAATAAGCAAATCTGAAAATGGTCATCTCATTTCAATTAAGTAATTTGGTCCAAATCCATTAAAAGGCTCAGATTAAGGCGCAGTTCTTTCGTGGTGATGAATAGATTCAAACACGGAAGTGTCATCGGAAGCCGTTTAACTAATCGAATGTGCAAACAATATTGTACTTGCATGTCACGGTTACATAGGGTTCGTTCAACGAACCACGGTGCTCAAACATAGAATCACATAGTGATTCCGGGTCAAGCACTCAAGGTGCTCATGGATGTGTTGTGTAAATGCGTGTGATGTGAGCCACACATAACTTTAAACGTGTGTGTCTCGTTTATCAGAATACAATAGTGAAATTTTAAAAAGCTTTACAACTACATTTTCAGCGCAATTAGGAAGAAGAATATGTGCTAAAAACAAGGCCTTATTCAAATTAACATTGTCTATCCCAACTGAAAAATGAATGCTCATTTACAATTTAATTCAATACAGAAATCAAATTTTACAGGTTGATTGTTCGAAAATTCTGACTGAACTTCAGAGAAAACTGAGCAATTAATCTAAAGAAATATACGATATAACTAAACGAGATAATTTCAAATATTATTTAAATGATTATCTGTTCGAAAAAATTGACTGAGATAGGCCGGGCGCCAAAACATTTGAACATTTTTTCCATTACGGATTTCGTTTTAAATCAACATCGTTATTTTGAATGTCCGCCCATAATTTGACCTTCAAAATCATTATACCAAAGAATATTTCAACTCATTTCAGCGAAAGAAATGTTTCGTTCTGAAGCAGTAGCTAGTTGAATACAGTGTTGTTACAATTTTACCACTCATTCACGAGAGAGACCAATAATGAGAGAAATAGTCGTCACTGCGAAAAAGAAATCCCGTCTATGCAAATCACTTTTCGAAACTTTTTTCCCTCTTCGCTTCAAAGAAAATTTTAAAAAGTGCGGAATAAAACTTATTGGTTTTTCTTACAGCGGCAAAGTGCACACACACACTAAAAGTAATAAAAACAGCATAGACATCGTAAAATATCTAAGTTTCAAATTATTGTGGATTTTCAATTAGTTCAAAGGTTCTATTGGCACAATCACAATAATTTTATATGAAATATTGTCACGTTTTCACAACGGTGATTTTAATATACGCTCATTAATTACAAGTAAATGCTTCGACCGGTGAACAACCTTTATATTCTGAGCAGCACTGGAGCTCATTGAGTTAGTCTGAGCGATCTAGAAGCCCAAGGAAAACAATTTGATCATCCCTCCATCTAAATGAATGAGAATGGGGCTTGCGTTCAAATTTAACTCTACTCAGGTTTAAATTCATATTTGAAAACTAACCAAGAATGTGGTATTTGCACATTCAACCTAAGATATTGTTTCAAGGCATGCCGATCCTGTTCGTACTTTCACCCAGCGGAAGGGTGCAAACACCACGAAAATTCACGTGTTATGTATGATGGAAAAGCGTGCAAATACGCTTTCCGTTGCGTAAGGCACCTTATCATCTACGTGAAATTGTTCAGCAAATCGATCACAGAGAAGCCAAGTGAGCTGAGCGATATGAAATAAAAGAATGATTCACTTATTTTATTTTAGTCTTGGTTGATTATCGGGATGTCTTTTCATATTTGTTGAAATTACGAAATGGAGAGCTCAAGAATGTGCAATCAACCTAATAGCCAAGATGACAAAATGCTCTAGCCTACAGTCCTGTAAAAAAAATGAAAACCCAACTAATGAATCTGCCCATGGTACCGTGAGCCTGAATTTGACATTGCAGGTTAACAAGCTTGAACGCAATTCGGTAGATCGAACTTTTCAGAAGTTACAGTTTTGCTTACCAGGGCATTGAGATTTTTAGTGAGTTATTGTATTTCGAGTCATTTGAAAAACAAATTATTTTCACGTGATGAATGTTATATTTTCAATCAATTAAAATTTCTCGAAATCTATATATGATATGAATGCATGTATATAAAATATCATTTCGTTTTCCTTAAATTCTTGTGCATTCAATTATTGTATAATACTTTTGAATGTCGAACGAAACAGTTTACCACCAAAATTTTGATTCTGAACGAATGAAATGAGCTTCAAAGAAAGATTACCAACTGTTTTGTTGAATAATAATTTGATGACCAAAGTTTACTATAAAAAATCATCAGTGCAGTGAAATATAATTATGGGGATGTGAGCACCACAATACGTTGGACATTTTAAGCTTCTTGAACACTAATCAACATTTACTGTATGATATTTTATTTGAACATCGTGGTTCATATTGCGAACCGTGTTTAACAGTAGCATCCAAATATTAATTTGAATGTCATTTTATCACTGTTTCATGGATAAGTAAACCTAGGCGTCCTCTATCTACTTGTGGAGTGTAAGTGCGGAGGATGTGAGCACCACAATACATTGACCACTAATTTCGTTTTTCACAGGCACTTAGAAAAACAAATTCACTCAAGCATACACTTCTTAAGGACAACTCCTCTCTTCATGTCACTCATGGAATTATTGTTACTAACTTTTCTAAACGTAGGGATCAAAACATGAAAGTATGATTAATTTAAATTTAATATGCATGGCATATGTCGAGTCGCATTTTCCACATAAGGTCCGAAGAAAGCTCCAACGAGTGGCTGGTTCGAAGCAAAAGCTTCTGAAATGACTTCTTTGTTGGATGAGAGACGGTCAGCATTCTTGAGGTTCAAAGGTATGTCAACCGATGAAAACTTACGACTTATAAAAGCAGCTAGAAATAAGGTGCAACAGACTGCAGGACGATGGCAAATGACTATTGGACTGAAATTAGCCTCAATATCCAAAACGCTGCGAATACTGGATATTGTCACGGTTTCTATGATGGGATCAAGAGAGCCATTGGTCCAAACAAACTTAAACGGCTTCCATTAAGTCTGTAGCTTTGGTGAGTTAAAATCAGGAAGTCGACCATTGGGCAGACCGCACTTGCGGTACAAAGACATTTGCAAAAAAAATATGAAAACTCTTGGCAATGACCCCGCGAGTTGGGAACAACTTGCTCGTGACCGCTCACATTGGAGGCATTGGGTAAAGCGTCGTCTGCAAGCTGGGGAGGAGCAGATACAGCTCGTAGCTGCAAAACGCAGACCACGCAGATGGCGTGTGACGGACGACGATCTACCGAATCTGCCTATCGTTGCAAGCGCTGCGGGAGAGATTGTTCCTCATGAATAATACTGTTTAGTCATTTAAAAATCTGTAGAACATGAAAATTCATGCTATTGTGATGTACAACCATGGTCGACATCGGCCGAAGTAGGCCATCAACAACTTTGGTATTGTACAGCTTTTTTCCTTGCTATATTTATTGAATGTAGAATGTTATGTCAAAATTTTAATAATTTTGTCCTTCAAGATAACGAGAATTTTCAAAATCACCCAATCGGCATTTCTGTTTTTATTACAAAAAATCACTCCAGCTAGTCATGCTCTATAACTACCATCCTCCGTAAAAACGTAGAATTCAAGCGTCGCATCCCATTATTGTTACACATCTTGACACCCAAATTGATCAAAATTCAGATCAAAAATAGCGAAAACTTCTTGGTGAACTGTAAATTTCATTCTATTATCTCATCAGCGTTGATGTCAACCACAACTTGTGAATTCCGAATCGATCTTATTTGAAAACAATTAGAGACAAGAACGTGCTACGCAAAATAAAAAAAAACATGTTGATTGATCCGTGTCTCGCGATCTTATGAAAAACAGCTTATCCTATAAGCGTTGAAATGATCGTGGTGTGTATATCATTTTACTGCTATGAAATCTTAAGTTGGTAAATGTTATACAATCACCACAGTTGCTGACCGACGTTTTATTCATAAAATTCATGGCGCTACGGTCTCCTCCATTCATACTTTCTGGCATCCTCAAAGAACCCTTGAATGAGAACCGAACAATACTGCTGGATGTTTCTGGTAGCAGGAGAAGTAGAATATTTTGTATTATTTTCTTCGTAGACTGCATTACGCTTGACAGTAGATGTTCTGTCAAGTGCCTCCATGCTAGATTCTATTTCAACCAAATTGTAACCGATTGAAGACGAATTGACTTGTACCTTTGGTTTCTCTTTTGCTCCGTTCAGCAAAATTAAACGTTCATTGTATGTGCTGAACACCAATGTCCTGCAATACTCCAGTGTAAGTTAAATGAGAAAATTAGACGAAAATCTGCGACAACCTCGTGAAAGCTGATCACGTATAATGCTTGGTGTTATCAAGACCGGAAGTCGGCAACTGCGTTATTTAATTCGGTGAATTTTGTGCGGAATCATAAATGTGATTAAGAGACCCATCAAGTGTAATATAATAGTGAAACGTTAGGTTACTATACATGCCGTAATCTTATGCACGTTGGAAAAATTATTTCTTCTTGTTTACCCACGAGCATTTGACAGACTACTTGGTAAATACTGCGAAAAAGAAATCTGTTGAAAAAAATATGTACATTATTTCGAACTTCCCATTAGGCATGAATAGTTGTGGGACTGGATTAACTCGATTAAATGCAAGTCCGCTTTCGGAACTGTTTCTAATTATAATATAGAAACTATTCGTTTGTATCAATAAATTCTTTATGACTTTACCAGTTTCACTAGGATATTTGGAAACCCTCGTTAAGAGTGTAACTCTAATACTACATGAACACCCTCCTACATGGGATGTATGTTTAATGGAAATGCATACAACTGAGCTTTTTATGCTCCTACAACAGATAGAAAACGGCGTGACTGATTTCCATAATGCAAAGGCGGATCATGTAGTGCCTGATATGAAGCCTTGCCAAAGAGAAATACCAGAACGGAATACGACACAATCCCATCCGGATGTGAATCAAATGTTGATAGAGCAACAAGATGTGCGCCGGTAGTATTTATGGAAACTCGAGGCCTAACCCCCAATACACATACGCTCGTCTGTGCTGTTCGATCACTATTTTACGTTATCCTCACCCAAATCCAAATCTCTTTGATACATTTACTCATCCGCGCCGAGGAGAATGTAGTATATTTGCTGATACACGTTATTGTACCACACGAACCTCTCCTTCTGTTTTTCATTCTGTACTCTTGTTTCAAGTTCGATACAGCCTTTATTTGATGTTTTTGTCTTCTTAATAATCGCCTGATCACTTGCGCTCACCATATCCTGATCACTGAAGAACCAAGAGATGAATGCTGCAAAAAATCAAATCTCGTGAAGTGTACCAGCGAAGAACCAATTTAGTGCTCTTAAATAACCCTAGGAACACTGCTCTTCTGCAAAACGAAATAGCATGGTGTACCGAAAAATCCTACGATCGCCTTTACCACCCCACAAGAATACGAGTTAAGAATGATTTGGATAATTACGGGATACAGTTGTCACGATCTCGACCGAAGAAGAATCACTTCCAAATGTCCACCAATAAACACACGCTCGAGGAGTCTGCTGATATCTGGTGGTTTGTATATAAACGATCTCTCTGTGTGTGATTATTTGCCATACGTGTAATAAAAGTTTGAATGATTGGCATTCGAAGTAAGATTCGAAGTTATACCTGTTTAACGATTGACTGCTGGCCGTAAAAATGTGTTTCGTTCACGAGGCGTGATGCACATCTGGATTGGAGATGCGAGATTATGTAAGTTGACATTGAATCGAGTTTCATTGGCATGGGGAATCGACAACGTGATACAGGTTAGAACAGGGACGCAATATGACCCCTATTGACTGTATTCAATTCACTTCACTTAAAAGAAGAATCACACGCCAAAAGGTTTTTATCGAATGACTTATATACTCATGCAGATAAGTTAATAAAATATCGAGAATCAAAGATAATTCGCCAATGAGATGTGCTTTGAATTGAACTTTTTGAATCGCAATTATCGCCAGCGGAAAGCTTTGAATATGGAACATGCACACTAGAAAATATTTAAGATGATGTTTAATGATAATGGAAGTTTACAGACAGAACAAGAAACTATACCACATAAAATCAACGTGATTCCTGCTTCCTCAATTGTTCAACATTATTTTGACGGGGATGTTTTGAGGTAACTGGCATGAAATATCGGTGATATGGTTACGCACTTGGTGGCACTAAAATGCGGTTCAACCGAATAATACATGAAGGTGCTTGCAAGCTCCAACGACTTCGCTAATCCAGTGGGGCGCCCTACCCTTCCTTTATCAGCTGGTTGACACTAGTCCGTGCAACCGGCGTTAAAATGCAGTGATGTGGGAACGAACGAATGAGAAAGTAATTACTGGCATGCGTTTTTATTGGCTATGTTTCTCCACGGGGATGTGATGACGAACAATACGCAAAGTTTAATTTTATTCTTCGTTCTGTTCCTCTTTGGGTACGCAGCTCGTAGATCGTTTCATCTTTATCAAACTAATTATGGCCAATCGCGATTGTAGTCATAGTATAGACAAATTTTCTCTCATCATATGTTGCGTTTGTTCGAAGCATAAATATGTGAGAAATTTTAAATTAGAAATATGTGAATACTTGACAATAAAGCATACAAAAATTATCATTTGGTTTCCCGAAGCTTAATCAGAATGATTTGTTTTGAGTAGATAGATTAACCAATGCATTACTTGAGTTCGCAAACACTTCTCACGAAAAAAAACTCATAGATTGGCTATAGGAAAAAGATTATAAATAAATTAGAAACGAAACACGGCTTATATGAGGTGGTCTTGACTAAAACTAGTCTACCTCTAGCCCAAACACCACCACCGTTGCCTGGGTCTGATTAAAAGGAAATTAGGATGAATGACGCCCGCAGCATAACCCTCGATAATCCACACTTGCTTGCATCCTATTACAAAATTATCTGATTCAAGTTTAGTTGCCATAACTACGGAATGAGCGCTGCGGCACACATTATCGTGTCGCGTGTGGCGTTAATCGTAATCTCTATTACGTGGGTGAATGCCTGAACTGAATCACAGAGACTCATAAGATAGGCCCTCGTATTGACTTTTAAAATCCGACACACTGCAAATCATCATATAAAACAAACATTCGTTTTATCCTACAAAACAATTAAAAAATCCAGAATTGCTAATTCGGACACACAAGTATTCGGATGCTTTCACCATTCCGTGTTGTCCTTTGGAAGTTTTGCTTTAATATTCTCTCTTTCCTCGGTAGAAGCAATCATACAATCTAACATTAACGCCGAAGCTTCATGTCTGTATGCTGAGTCTTTCATTATAAGTTTGTATCTAATGAACTTTTAAATTAAAAAATTCATCAACAGGATTCATACCCACAGCCTGTTGATATTAGTAATCTAATCTTGCTTTTTCTACCATAAAAGTTTTGCGTTCTCAGTTATCGTGGGCACTTGGTTGTATTCTTGAAAATTTGTTACTTTCACAATCTGCGAATCAAAAGATTAGGAAACTTTTACATTTTAAATACATTTTCGAAACTTAACATTATGATAAAATACTCATGCATTCGTTATGTACACATTTCCGAGTTCTAGTATCAAGGTGATAATGGAACTTTCAACTGCGTAATCGGATTCCAACTGCACGATCTTACTTTTTTAAAATATATTCTAAACCATAGACAATCACCCGAACGTAAACAACTGGTTGTGTTGAGTTCAACCATACATCATACAACCAGTTGCTGTGGAATAAACATGTATTTTGTGATATTTGTTAATCCAAATATCACTTGCATTCGGTTGGAACGGTTCGAATACCCCAAAACTAACTATTTTCACCAGGCACTTAAATCATTGTCGTTTTCGAATTCATGTCGAGAATAGACGCGTGATTTTCCAACCAAATGTCCTTCGAGGCAGTTTGTCTCGTTCAGTGAGGATCATTCATCATGATTTCGTTCATTTGAGACAGCTTGTTCAACCAGTAATAATCATGCATTGATATTTGAACATTTCTACAGAGTATTATGTAGAAAAATCAATAGCCAGATTAAAATGACAATTTTTTGCAATGGAAAAACGTCAATGTTCAAAATATGATGTTAGTGTGTATTGGGATGCAAGCAACCCAATTTAGTGATGAGAATGCTGTTTTAAATAGAGGAGAAAACGCTAATTGAGCACAAAAATCGTTACGCGATAATAAGAAAATTTATCGAACAATTTGGGTAATGGCATCTAGCATTTAGCCTAACACTCACCATCGAATATTCATAAGTAAGATTAAATTTGAGACTATAGTGGTGATAATGGAGAGAAAAGATTGGAACACTTTCCGGTGTGTCTAATTTCTGTTATTTTAGCACAGTCACTTGATAAAAGTTGAAATTTATAGGAAACGCTCGGGAGCGCCAATGTGCAACTGCCCTGACCGATCGAGTTCTGTCTACCGCAGTAAGGGAGATTTTTTCAGAATATGACTGTTCCCTCAAAAACGACTACGTGTCACAGCTTTCATAAATGTTGGTAGTCAATAACGATAAGGTATTGCATGCGTCTGCGCGTGTTCACAGTCAGCTTTCAAGGCTTCAAAATCTATGGCTTTCACGTTCTTCATAATTATCACCATGCACAGAGTTACATCGGTACTAATCAATACTTCAACTAGTGATGTAGATAGATAGGTTATGTACACACATCAAGTTCTGACCACAATTTTCACACACACCATTATATATGCAAGACTATTATCTCGCCTTATTCTCATTTGGGTAATGGGTCGCATCGCAACCATTCAGTGTACAAAATATCATCGAGAACCATTAAGAACTGTGCCACGAAGTGACAATTTTTTCTATGAGGACAGTATCTTTCCGCAACCAAGGAGTCCACCACCACCACCACATACTTCGTTTCGAGATAATGGTTGACGTTCGTTATTCTTGGTAACTTTAACAGTGAGAATCTTCCAAATATTCTTCAACAATACATAACAATCTGGTTGCTTGACGATATACATTCCAACAATGAACCTTGCTCACCAGATTACCACTAATCAATATTTTAAGGTATGTTTTCCATTGAGTTCCATGCAAAGCTCCTAAAAACATTCTTGTCCATGTGTAGCATTTGTGTTTTAAAAGATATATCATTCATTACATTCGGATGAAAACGCGAATTTTTCTTTATATCAACAAAATTTGTGATGTTATTTATTGACTAAGTAAAGTGATATACACGGTATGATATGAGCTTTTGAAAACATTAGTCAGTGGTCTTTCTCTTATTACCTGGATCATAATGTAAGCCACAATGAGCATGAGGAATAATAATAAGAAGAAGGCTTTATTCGTTAATACAAATATTCAGCGAATCAAATTAATTTAACCACACAAGTTTTAAATGCGAATAATGAATATGGCAGAAGAGTTAAAGTTTAATTGGAAAATTTGAGATTGTCAGTCACATTCAATTCCAAAAAAGCTTCGATTGTAAACCATGACAAAGGCAAACGATAACTGTACTTTGCCAGTACCAAGTGTAAAAACTTCATTCACTCGCCCAAGTTTCCTCTCAGTCGAACTACGAATTCTAGATGACCTAACAGCAGGAGGAGTTGGGAACAACTCGTGAATGTCCGCAAATGAGTATAGTATAAATCTATGCTGAAGTAGTGTAAAGTTAAATATCAAAATCATCGGTACATTGAAGACACTGTTGAAAAGTTTTCGTGTAACCAACCACAGTATTCAAATACAAGATCACAGAAAGATTTACGATTAAAAGCTCGCGATGACATACTTACAATTATTATCAAGGTAAATGCGTGGATGTGTTGAATATCGTCGGGTTTTCGGTAATGGAATATTCATAATCGTGAAATATTACTCAGATGAAAACGGAAAACGAAAGCAGCAAAAATCCTTATGAATTGACCATTCAATCAGCTAGGACTGTGAAATGCAAAGTCATGTAATAAAAAGTCACTGTCATATGACTGCATCTTCAAAAAACCAACAATGAATTTCATTTAACAAACTTAGCATATAGAAGACCCTTTCCTTGTTATGAGCGAGTTGTTTGATAGACAGCCTCAGTAAACCCTGTAGCATAACTTAAGCCCTGCATCACATGAAGCTCTGATGTTTGGTAAGTAAGAACCGAAACAAAGCAAACACAATTCCAAACACAATAACACCGATTTTCACTCAAAATTTATTTAATTTATAATACAAATCTTTCAGCATATTAGGCTTCAAAGTCAAAAGAAAATGCTATTCACTCACAAAACATTACCTTGACACGTAATTCATACAACGTAGAAATCGTATTTCCCACAGGCATGAAATATGGAGCATTGTTCATGATGTTCGTCGGTCTATGCCGACCAGAGATTCAGAGAGTACGCATGGCAAACTTCCCACGCTACGAACAAAGACATGCACACCGATCACTAATTAGATACTTCTGCACTTGCCAATAACAATGATATCCATTGGAAGTCACACTGAGTCGTTTAATCAATCGTTTTGCTCGTCGTTTCAATCGTTCCTCTTTGGATGTGTCTATTTTGGATTTTTTCTCAATATCCTGCTTCACATCCTCGTCCTCCATGAAACCCCATTGAACGGTTCTCGGGTGCAGGCGAGTGGTTCGAAATGAGGCTGTGGATAAACTGATTGGCTGTTCATGGGAATTGTGCAGGCTGAAGCTAGATAGCAATCCTCGTCTTTCCAAGTGACCTCTTGGTTCCAAGCCACCGGGATTGACAGGTTTCATATCATAAAAGTTTGACTGAAATGTGTTCGAGCCGGCCGGGTTTGTTGTGGCTCTACGTCGATTACGTTGCTCTGCCGCACGTTTTCGCGATTCTAAGTACGCCGCATCCTCACATTTCCAATGTAGCAATTGGAGCGCTCGGGATCCCGATGGGCGGCATTTCATGCCTGGTGGCCAAGAACAAGAATGCCCAGGCTTGTTCACACATACTCCACGTCTAATCCACCGGGGCCAAAATAGCGGGCCTAGATCCTCCCAGATATAGTCCATTTCACACGTGGCTTTATCAATTAACCAATCACGAAATACCTTCAGTTGTGCTTCTGGAATTGTGAAGTAATTACCAATTTCTTGTCGAAATGTGAAATTTAACGAATGAGCTTCGTTGACCAGTTTCGTATCTCGCTGTACGGAATTTCCTTCGGCGCTGCGTCTTGATACTCCTCTCTGTCGCATTATTCTGGGAGCGCTTTCTGATGTCCATTCTTTGTCCAAACTCCCTGCTAAAATTTTCCGCAACTTGCGCGCTTTGAATGGGGAAACGTCCGGGTGTAAATGGTTTACAACTCGTGGGTCAATTGTCTGTCCAAGTACGTGCATATTAACCTCGCTGACTTCATGTTGCTTGGCATTTTTCGCGGACCAACTGGGTGAGGATGGCAGATCAGGAGTTTGTTGGAAAAAATTCAATGAACTTTTACTACCCAATGAATCACCAACTTCGTGCTTAGAAATAGATCCAAGATTGATTCGGGTTTGCGCAGACGATATTAATCCAAGTCCTCCGACTTTTAGCGAGATCACATCGCTTGTATTATTGTTGTGAGTTTGGATAGCTAAAGGCTGCATTGCTCCGTTGTGGACATCTGGATAATTTGAGCGTTTATGTAATTGAGATAGATCCAACACCACCGGTGGTTGTCCTAATTCATTGGCATTAGTGTTTTTTCCGATGAAGACTATGAACAAACACAATAAACCAAAATCATATGCTCCGTGAAAAGTTGGGAAAATTGTCATGGCGAATGAAAAAAATTAAATCATTTCCGTCATTTGGTCGAAACAAAATGTTACACATTCACATTCCGAGAGGAAATTAACTGTCGAAAGACGCGGGCTTAATCTGCCCGATTACACACCTCCCAGCCAAACAGGCCAATCATAGTTTTCTGGGTTATATTTCATTGGTCGATGCCATTTTGCGTTCAGCCAATCACAAACCGAGAAGCCGAAACTGCTTGTTCTCACGTAGATCTATTAAAAACCAATGTTCCACTTAAAATAGATAAATGTGAATATCCCTTGGGTCTAAATTATAAAATTATAAAATTTGGTATGTGTTGGCTCTGCGAACACGAAATTTGGTTAATTAAATTAAAATATATGTTACAAATATGTATTAATTTGTATTGGACTCGCCCGTGGAAATTTATAAGATGAATGGCATGACTATCTATTAAACAAATAAGAAAACAGTACACAGGGTATTATACTATCATGATAGCGAAAGAAGTTTGGCGTCGAATATTAATCAATATCTCCGTGCAAATAGGATAATGATCCTAAGATAAAATACATTTTTCAAGGGTACTAGAATATACTTTGTTGGCTTATTTGAAGAAAATTTCTGTTTCTTATTATATTTTTGTATGTAAGGTGAGAAATAACCGTGGGCCTTTTACTCAGAAAATACTGTTAGTTCACGAAAGTTTCTGAGATATATTCATAAGAAATAAAATGTTTATGTGCATTGACTTGATACAACGCTTGAAGAGAAAGAATTCTCCTGAAAATTACAGGGAAACCAGCTAAAGGAAGTTCCAATAGATGAATTATATTCCATGAGAAGTTAAATTGTGAAAGCATTTGAATCTCCCAAATCAAGAAAAACGACCTTAGGATGTTCAAGATGTATAGCACTAAGATGAAAAGTCTACTTCAGCTGATAATCAAAGATGACACACAGATAATTGACAAGCTTCTCTCCTCTACAAAGTGTACACACAAGTCTAACAGTTAAGAGTATTGCGTATGCCGGTACGAAGGTTGCAGACCACAATTTTTACACCGTTTTCAAAATATAGCGACAGACATCCTTCCACTAGTCAGGTTTTACGTTTTTAACCTGATCAACGGCGGATTCGTTATCCGGAAATTTACAATTTAAAACTACCTCTTGAGCATAATTAAAACTAGAAGAATTGTCGTGTTTTGAAATAGCAGAGTAGTCCTAGTCTAAAATCCTCATTGCAAACAAGTATATTCTACATAAAACGTTAAGCTGGTATATATTTTGTACAAAGTCCCAATCGGATCACGAATACGCATCTCAAGCCAGTCATTGCAGAAGCTGTTCAGTTTATTCAGGCTTTTTAATGTCTAACAGTGTTATAAGGGCACCTTCCTAATGAATAAAACAAGCCGGATTAGCTGATCGACCAAAGTCGCAACGGAGAGAAATTGTTGTTGGGTAAGCCACGTTGTACCTTGGTGACAAACTCCATCCTCACACATTCAAATTGTCTGACAACCAACTTCTGTCGTTCCCACTATGCACCTTCCCACGATTATGGTGCACCCTCACACGTTCACTGTTGTTGCCATATAAATACAAACCATGTCCACGGTTCAAAACGCACACACTGCGCGCTTGGACCTTGGATTCCTGATCAACGTTTCATTCCGTTCTTGTTCTGTTTTGCTGACTGTTGGGTTAAGAACAATGCATAGATTGATAGAACGCACCGACTATCTCTGCTGCAACATCGACGACTCATCCATCATGACAAAAAGCAAATACTTTACAATGACCATAGATTAAAACATGGAGCACGTCATCCTCGTCTCCATGACTCAGAAATAATATCAACTTAATGCGGTTAATCTATTATCAGTTCACAAAGCCAGTTTTCGCAATGCCAATCATGCTATATGCAGAAAGGAGGGCTCATCGAAACTTATTCAAACTCAATCATTTTGAAACCCTATCTTATTTAACTAAATTCTCCATACACCAAAGCACACCAGTGAGAGCGTTTCACTAACAAGGACATTAGAAAATTTTTTGCCGATGAATACTCGGCGGTGGTACCTATTTTATTCTAGATTGTCAAACATTTTTATTCGTTTTTGTCTGTTTTTGATGAAAGTCGTTACCTTAGAGAGTTACCCAGCTTGCATGAATTTAAACCCGAATTAAACGATTTCTAAACAAACAATTTCTTTCGAGAATCTTTGTTGACAGCACAATCAACTTTCAGTGTATGCTTCGTCACTTTAATTAACATCATGTAAAATCAAATTATCGTTTAATGAAAAAGAAAATGTGAAATGACTTGGTTAGAACACACTATTGTCATTGTTATTATTACAATTTTTTCAGGAATATAATTCCTGATCAATGACAAACTTTTTTCAATACATTAGTAAATTCTCGTTTTTTTATGTTGATCAGATACGATCAATTTCTGTGCCGTATGTATTGTAAAGAAGGAAGCGAAGAGAATATCCTAAGGAACAAAAATGAATTTTCAGATTTGGTAAATTCTAACTTTTCAACTGTAAGAAATGTTTCTAACGAACAATTAAATCATGCATATATAATGTCGTAACTGAAATCTGAATTGAGTTGACCAGGCAAGCATTTGGCATCTAGCGCACACAATCCTGATAAGATACCGCTAGGTGAGACGTTTCGTTCCGCAAATTATGTCATTCGGCAACTCGCCCGTAAATTCTTGGCTTGCACTGCCAAAAAGGATATTAAGCTGCTCGAGATGATTTATCGCAGAAGAACTAAAATGGTTGGCTGTCTCCGTAACCTACCATGTGAGAATCGACTAGTTCATCGTAATTTGGATATACTTCTTCACAGACGGGTTCCATTTGATCTAATCCTAACTTATAAGATAATGAACTCAAAGATGCACCCTCTAAGGCATCTATTTCACCTCCAGTCAAGCCATGTCACACGTACTCACCCAATGGCTTTTGATATTCCACATTCTCACCGAACCTGTCGTCGGTTCTTCTATTCGAGGTGCGTTTGGTTCTTATAGAACTCCCTACCGTCAGATGTTGTAAAATTCTCTAGTGAAAGAATTTTCAGGAGCAAACTGGATATATTTGAGCGTAGTAATTCCACCGTACATCCCATTTATATAACTTAATTGAGAAACTTCACACGACATTTAACTTAACGAATATTTTTCTATCATACCGAAACGGTACATGACATTTTTTCTAATTACAAAACCGTCAATCTTCCTAGTGTCTCAATTTTGTATAGATTTATAGTCCTTATATACGAATTTCCAATGGTGCTGTACAGCTACAATCTTTTTATACCATAATTTCTTGAACCTTGAATCTATATTTTCCGATCAATCACTTCGGTTCTGCTGAAGAACACATTTTTCTGACTAATGCAGTTTGTTTAGCTGAACAACTAATATCAAAACCAAATTTCAAGTCTTTCCACCACATGGGAATGTTGGTGTGTTGTGAGGCTCATCAACTGTATGCTCATATAATCAAGCTGAAGCTTAAATCTTTGAATACACTTACCGCATATGTATTTTTTGTTTTGAATTTATTTCATATAAGCTACACGAAAGAAGCGGATCCCTTTGATAACAAGTACCGAATTATTGACTAAAATGTCAGCACGCAAGCAGAGTTGATAGTATATCTACCCGTTCCTATAGATAACGCTTGAATTGCACCAAACGAAAGAGGTTTCAGGAACTGCAGTTAATTCCGACTATCCTTACTAAATTCCATTCGAATATATACAAAATAGTCTCCATGACGTCCGAACAACAACTGCCACGGTTCTGTCGACTTTGCGCTAAGACCGTTGGAATTATCGTTTTGACCGAGATAGACGCGCGCAGATCAGGGTTTGGGGGTAAATATTGTATCTCCGAGGGGGGATGGAAAATTCATACAACAGGGTGAAATGTGGGTTGTGAATGTGGCGCCAGACTGAGGCATATGCCATTATTTTGGATACGGTTGGCGACGCGTCCGGAAGTCACGATGAGTGACGGTTTCCACGGTGAAGCATATTGAGAGTGGGCAGTTTAACCAACAAGAACAACTGTTCATAGAGCAGAGTTTACCTACATGTTAGCCTGAATATATTTTGTTGATCTGTGACTTTCAGCCCAAACGATTGCGACCAAACCACTGTTTGTTAACGAGGGCAACATTTCCTACAACCGTTTCTAAGTACATTTTCGATTTATTTCGTTTCGGCGAGATACATTAGCGTTGCTCTTAGTTTTGCTAACATAAACGTTAAGCGATAGTGAACCGATATACAAATACGAAATGAATGTGTATGTCAATAATGTAACCATGCTACACCAGTCTTCGGTATTTTTGATTAACAATGAAAACCAAAAAATATATTAACATTGGTAAACGTGGTTTATAAATGAGTGTATTTTGACAATTTTTCGTTACGCACCTTATAATCGCAATCAACGAAAATTTTCGAGTGATGATCCTTGTTCCAACTGCTTACACAGACCTGTAATGTGTCTTTATAAAGCCATTTTAAACACGTTAGAATTTATGGAATTTATGCAAAGCCTATACGGTCTTGATTCCGCATCGCTTTTATTTGCGTTAGATTCTATAAATTCGTTAACATATGTATAGCTGAAGTTTGATACGTTATTTCATTTTATCACTGACGGTATCTATATCAAGAAAACAAACAGGTTCTGTGGTTACACTGAGTCGGTCGCGCTACGAAATATTCCTGTTTTATTTTGAACACTCCCGTCCAGCTAATGAGAACCATTTTTTACTTTTGCGGGTTTTGGGGAAAATTAAAAATCCTCATTGGCATACATTTCCATTACACACACACCGGGATCGCTTTTGTGCTGGTTGCATTCATCAAACAAGAGCAGTATGATCAGTATCCCCACGCATTGAAACAGTGGAGTAATGGTAAACAATGCTGGTACGACCAACCTGGCAATCACATGCGCCCGTGCACATGTCGTTGGGGTTAAACCCACTGTCACAAGCAAAAATCTCCTGGTGCATGCGTTTCCATTAAAGCCACTCACAGGTTAGTCGTGCCAACCTTATCCTACAGTTGCGAACGAGAGCATTCATTGTTTTGAAAAAGTAATATGAGTAATCAGACGAGGTATTAGCAACTTATGACTGCGAAACACACGACGGTTTTTCATGTTTTTTTTATTAAATTTGAGATTAGGATTGACGTCCAATCAGTTGATCCAGTCTCGAATCTCACCCAGATCGCCAGCATAGCACAACATGTAATATGGAGATAACAATAGTTGGAAAAATAAATATGACAGTCTGGCACCCTAGCGAGTAGGTGAACAAATGTTGTAGTAAGTGAGAAGTCAACCCATTTCAGACAGAAAGTTATTACGTTGGTTTAAATCACACGAACGGAATATTTATATAGGAACTGTTGGCATACAACACGTGACGCTCGGATTATCGGCCGACTCCCGGTTCAATTATGCAAACATCTCAGGTCATTCGGTCGTCTCTGGTCAATGAGTGGCAGCTGACGAACTTCTGGCCATTTATCACCACCTTTCATCACGTGACGTTTGGTCATTTGGTTCACTTCTTGCCCTTGTCACGCCGGGGGCTTGACTAACCTCGACAAGATGGTAATCTACGCCATTTATTACGGTTTCCGATCAGTTAAATGTAACTAGTACCGTTTTGTGTTAAGCAAACCGGGAAAATGCATCGGGTATTCTATACGATTGAGTAGACTAAATTCCAGCGATAAATTTCTCGTTTGTATGCATGATGCTAATTTGAGAAAATAATCTCCTGGACAGTTTTTGTATGTCACTGAAATTATCATCACATTTGCGCAAATTTCCACTTGGGTACCTTGCGCCAGTGTTTGCATTATTTATTGGAGTGTTAATTGATTATAACAGATACCGCTAAGGCAAAGCATCGGTGTCTTAAAACATTTGATAAAAGCGATAAGGCGCTGGGAAAAACCATACACTGAAGGAATTTACACTGAGGCTGTTGAGATAACAAAAGCTGGTTAGAATGCTCTCAACAAAGTGGATGGAGCTGATATCTCCACAATCTAACATCCAATTCTGTATCGGATAAACATTAACGCGCGTGACCCCTAGTGTGCGCACCGAGTGCTCAATCGAGCTAATCTGTCAGCAGATGTCATTCACACCTGCCAAGACCAAAACAATTGAGGGATTCAAGGTTACACTTGTATGCCAACTGTTATATAGGGTTCGTACAACGAATCACGATGTTCAGACACAGAATCACAAAGTGATTCTTGGTCAAGCACTCGAAGGATTATACGTCACGTGGTGTGTCAGTTGATATTGATCGCGCCTGTCTATCTTAACGATCGCAGCACCAGTCATGTCCGGTGCAGTGCTTAGCCAGCTTAGGATTGGTCAGGTGATTGGAATTTAAGCTTGGTCTCTGTTCGTACTGACACCCTTGATCTGACGAACCTTTTGTCTTAGAAGCAAAATGTTACTATTAAACTGCCATCACGGATTCATTACAAACTTTCTTTTTCATGAATATGATTTCCCGATAGGTCACAAACATTTTCCACTCCATTTTATGACATGTTTGATCTGACATTAGCTAAAACGTAACTGACTTATAATGAAGAATAATAAAATGTTCTCTACCATTGGCAATGATGTGAGCAGAACTTAATGAACTTGTAATGGTTGATTAACTTTAACGGATTCAAACACGTCAGATGTTTGCACTCACGAAATGTCGTTCAGTCAAAATAAGTTTTGCACAATGTTGATTATCAAATTTACCTTGACGCTAAGAACGTTTCAATTATTTATTTTATGGCTGTTGCGTTTTATCAAGTAATGTGTCGCTGGACAGTGTAACAGATTAGTGCAATAAAATTTGCACTGGAAAACAGCTTATCATCCTCGTCTGCTGTGGTGTGAAATCTCTAGTGTAAATAATTCAACTAATTGCGCGGTAACTAGGACAGTCAATAGTAAATGTTAAAAATGAGAACTTGCGGTTGTGGTGTGTAAGGAATAGGGATGTGGGCATAACAAAATACGGTCTTTTAGAAGAGCCTTGATTGAGTGGCCAGGAATGACCTCGCGATTCTGTATTGGAACATCCTGGTTCTTTGTAAGAACCCTATATGACAGTGTCGTTCAAGTATACTTTTAATTACACTATACCACTGTTTCAAGGCTCAATGAACCTGATCTTACTGTCTCCACAATATATAGTTATTTTGCTTTATTCAGTAACTCTTAGATCTGCGCGGAATTACAAAGTTTGCTATGTAAAATGGGAATAGTTTTGAGAATGGCATGAAGAATTTCCCTGTAGAAATGATTTGCTAAGCTGTAAAATCAAGCCTTCGGTTATTCGAAGCACCCGTTTTTACTCTGGTTATGTTCCCAGTTTTCGCATATTTCTTCATAATCGGTGGTTATAATGACCGTTGTAACGGTCCGACAGAATCGGCTTTATAGATTGTTAGCGGAATATTGGCAATCGAATGAGTAATTGGTGTTGGATGTCTGTCTTCGGTAACATATTATACCCAGTTGCATTACACGGGCGAATCAATATTTTAGTTATAGCCTATCTATCGCTTCGCACGTAGATTCAAGATTCAAGAATTTATGGTCTGAAAAAGCAAATATCTTCTCAATTACCATGGTATAGTAAATATTCGTTCACGAAAAAGAAATAACAAATATTCATGTAATGTCACGTAAAGTCCAGTTGAATACTTACCATGAGTCAATACGCAGGGGCCGTCAAATCATTAAGCAGCAAATAAGTAATTCAATGTAATTCAGTGATTTTAATGGTTTAAAAAGTAAAAAAGCTTAATAGTAACCATGAGATGGTAGAAATTAAAAATTTACGTGTTTAAAAACAAGATATGCAGTTAGATTAAATTGCACATAAGTTTTCGGGAAACGATTAATTCAATAAAAATTGGTGCAATGCTGCTTTAAAGTCATGCAAGCTAGTGGAGTTAGCAACGGTAGAAGGTGAACTGTTTCAAGTAAAACAGACACGGACAGAATAAAAATACCTTCTACAGTTCAGGCGGGAATGGGGTACCACCAGCACATTCATTCATAATTTCTCGTATCCCATTCGCGTGAATAAATTTGGAGTATGGAATATTTTGTAAACTAGGATAAGGTCTCCTCTGATTCGTCGATAGGGAAAGTCGAATAGATTCAGGTGAGCTATTCTGGGCTACAGATGCAACTCATGATGTTCAGCTGGATTATTTTGAGCTCCGACACTTAGATATAACTTTGACATTTTCATCCGATCAGTGTGATTTTTGAATATCTAACTGAACGTTTGCTACGACGGATCTATTTATACAAGAATTACCTATCTACGACTCTTTGTTTGATTTGTATAACTTTTATACGTATATCCTATCTTATTGTACAGCTATTTGCTTTTGTCACCATGAATCTTTCTTGAATCCATATCTCTATGTCAGCCGCAAATAACAAAATGTTGTCATCGAACAATTTCCGGTAATTCATTGACATAAACCAAAAAGAGGATAGGACTAAGGACTGAATCTCGGGGAACTCCGCTAGTTGCTGCGATTATTTTTGATAATGCACCGTAAAACCGTACACGGGTAGTGCGATTTGTTGAGAACTACCGATTCTGTGAGCTCTGTTCCAAAAATGTCACTACTATGACGCGATCGCATAATATCTGGTGGTATAGTTGCAGTATACTTCAATGAATGTGTACCGCAGTGTAAGGAACTCGGTCAAGCTGAACTCAGTTTTCAGAATCGATGTGGTGTTCATTGAGCGTAGTCAATGCAGATAAATGTGCAATCGCCATCATTTACCATTCTTCATCATCCTAAAACTAATTTATTGATAAATTTTTATAATTCTTACGATAATTCTCAAGCCAACAGTCTACTCAGTTGTTGATCATGTGCGATTTTATTCTTCCGCGTCTGTATTCAACAACGGAACACTCTCTGCACTCGAACATGTACAAATTCAAGAAATTTATCGAACTCGCTTCACTGCACAACAACGTCACCGTTAACTTGCAGACGGAAGTAGAACAACCTTACAAGATTGACCTTGAATCAATGTGAGAACCAACCGCCATGGAGACCATGCAATACCTGACTCCACTGAGAAAGTGGCCACGCAGTGCTAGTCTTAGATTAGGTATCCAGTACAAAACCACCAGATAAAACCCATACATAAAACAAAAGTTTAATCAATAAATATCAGTCTTCGGGATAGACACATCGAAGTGTTCGCTTACATGAATCCTATCTCATATTAAAGTACGTTCTTAAATGATTTAAATTAGAAAATTGACGAAAATTCGAGTTATATACCGCTCGTTGTTCGAAGTGGAATTAAGAAATGGTTATCTAGAGAGAGTACTTGACCACACATAAGAAACTTAACACGAAAGCAACTTGGATGCGATTCTGTAAGATACTAACTCACGTCACGTCTCATGTAAGAGAGGATCGCTTGCAGTACCTATGGCATTTGCACGTGAAAATAGAAAAGAATCCTAGGCTTTTCTGAAAGTTAATAAATGAGCGATCAAGGGTGAAATCAGGCGTCTTCTCTGTAGACACGCGATTGATATGAAAATGATTGATATTGAGCAAACTCATTTTAAATTTTCCTCAAATCTGATACACGGAAACAGGTTTTCTTATTTGCAAAGCCCACAATATGCTTCCATTGGATTCGTTTTGTCTTTCATATTTGGGTAGCCCTACTATCACCGAATTCCATGGAACTATAAATATTGCAGTGGACGTTAGCTACAAAATGGTTGCATTAAAAACAGTGGTCAAGTGAGGTTGGCCTTACCTAAGCTTTCCAATTATACAATTTCGATGTAATTTTACCTGTTGTAGAGCACCAAGTATGATCAAAATAACCACTTCCGCTCACCTACGAATCATAAACCTCATATCAGAGGGTCCGCCGTTTGGAACTAGCACATAAAACTGTTTGATCATCTTTCCCGAGAGTCTACATCGATTTGTTCAGCGCTGCTTCAGTTCAGATGGGTGTATTAAGTGTTCGTATATTGTTCTTGATCCTTCTCGAGGTCTGGCGATTATCGATCCAGTTGGGTACAAGCGCTTTGACCTCAAGTGAACACATACTGGGTATGACTTGGTTAATTAATGAAGCACTATCGATCGAACGGTTGAAACCAAAGAATATGGCATATACGTGACGATATAACTAACAAGAGTTAGAACGGTTCGTCGTATTGTAAGCGCAGCGATTCTGATGACTGTAAGATGGGTTTGGGCTGCTGCATGAGGAAAGTTGCTTCTACCGCATAAGCTTCTTCAGACCAGACCTGTATTTTGACGAAGGGAAATTGCTAAAATTCACGAGCGCTCATTTAACTTTCGTTCTGGGATTTAGACTATAAAATTAGATTGATTGTCTGATATCGTACACTCAACAACTCTCAAGATTCAAGGATTCAAGTATTTATGGTCAGAAAAAAGCACATAGCTTCACAATTACCATATCATAGTAAATATTCGTTCAATAAGAGGTATATAAAAAAACAATTATACGATGTCACTGGAGTCAAGTAATATGCTAACCCTGAGTCAATACACAGGCATTGTCAAATCGTTATGTAACAAATAAGTGTCCAAGTTTCTGTAGAAAGATGGCGCATATTACAACATTCCTAAAGATAAAGGGGGAAAATGCATTTACTCTGAATGCATTTTATGACATTAGGTATCGTGTATACTCTATTAATCTGAAGTAGACTACTCGATCGTATAATATATTCACCGAGAGCAAGTATGATACGCGTGATATAAATTTCAAATCGTAGCACAAACGTCCGAACACAAGTTGTGTATTCGATCAATTGTGATTCAAAGTGATTCAAAGTTGTAATGGTCTAAAAAGCATTTAGCTTAACAATAACCATAGGATGGAGTTATGAGGTATATACAATAAAAAAGAAGAAGAACAGGAAAACTCATGTAATGTAAATCGTATCAAAATTTGGGTTGTCTCTCAAGTATTTGTCCAAATTAGCTTTAAAATTATCCAGATTGGCTGAGTGTGTAACAGTGGATGGGATGGTGTTCCATGTGAAACTTACACGTACAGCATAGGAATATCTTCGACAGTTCAGTCTTGAAGTGGGAATAAGCACTGTAAGTTCATGTACAACTCCATGCAAGCATGTGGTCAACAACTCTCTAACCGCAATGATTGATACACTTTGAATGATACACAACTGCTGAGCATCACTGTGAAGTGTGTGGCATCGTACAACACAAATTAAATACCTAAAACCTGATGACATTTTTCCAGATAATCGCTGAAAATAATCGCGATACAATACAAAATATGCAGCAGAACAATTTTCCACACCGAATAACCACATTTCAGTGCATTGAAAATAAAACGCACGTGGACTGACCACTAATGATTTTAATGAAATAAAAACAAATGGCACGATACGATTTACACGGAGGTTGTTCCCAATGCACAAATAACTCGGTAACATTAGCGATTGATTGGACAGCACAACTGTTGTGGCTGATTAGTTAACCGTTTGCAGAGCACTAACTTGTTGAAGGAGAAAGTTCAACCGCGTTTCAACTGACGTCTGCGTTTAGCACAACACAAAGACTGTGCTTTGCAAACTCGGTGTGACAACTTGGTCCACACACACACTGTGGACCACACTGTCGAATGTCAAAATATCACAGAGCGCAGACAGATGTGTTGGCGCCAAATCGCAATGCACAGAATACCATTTTTGCGGTTCTCGGTAGGGCAGTTTTTCAACATGCAAATATCATTATCCAGTGCATTTTAAGCATGATTAATGGCTTGTGGCCAATTAAAGGTTTCGTGAAATAGACAGTCTGAAGGTTGATTCGTTGTTCTGGTTTAAGAAAACGTACCTACACAACAAATGTTAATTAAACTGTGATTTAATCGAGATAATAACAGACCTCGGTTTTGTTGCTTTTATCTAAAACCAATTGGATAATCCGATGGTTAATTAGCAATGAAATTTTGTTATTTTAAAAGACACAGGGGTTATCAATGGACTACGAGTATAAGTTCGAAGTATTAAGCCTGTGTAATCTTGGCACATTCCGGTTGAAGTTTGTTCATCGTTGATAAAAAGGATGTTCATTGAAATAAAAACCTCAAGTGTTACAAGCCCTAGTACAGGAAAATTGACTGAAAATGGCATCACCGTCACAGAGCAATCAACGGTTTTAATCAATTAATTACGAGAAGCGGTGATTTGTTTATGCTACTATGCCGATGAACTATCTTGTTTATTTTGAGTATGTACACGTAAGGTACAACGATATATAACAACGAAACACAATCACATCTTTCAACTCACACACAACGCTTGAATTGGATAAAATTGATTGAATAATAAGCAAAGGTCACGACGTGTACTGACCAGCATTTAGAATTTATGGTACTATGTTCTAGTTGGAAATGGTATAGTGTGTGGAAAGTGAATTGCAAGTTTTAAATGAGTCTCTGAACACAAAAATCCTCATTTGTATACATTTCCATCACACCCACACCCCACGACCGGTTCCGTGGCTTTCGCACTCATCAGGTAGGGAAAGTACGAATAGAATCAGCATGCCTCGGACAATTGGAGAAATAGTAAACAAAGTTTGCACTTGTATGCCACTTTTGCATAAGGTCTATGAGAAGTTCATACGATGCTCAATGTTAAGTGTTGCTCACATCTCCCGCACTAACACAACACAACCGGCTTCTGGTTGTTTGCCGTCATCAGGTGGAGACTGTAAGTTACGCTTCAGCGAGCCTTGTAACAGTGTAAAAGTGGTAAGTAAAGTTAGACTTTAAAGTCACTGTTTATTAACTCATCGAACGCTTGAACAGGAATTACTTTGTGATTCTGTACTCGAACATCATGGTTTGCTGTACGAACCCTAATAAATGGTGGCTTAAATGCCTAACTTTGTTTTCATACGATGCCTTTTGAATCTCTTCCGACATGAAAGTGAACTTCACACACCTCTTTCCCGAATGTCTGCTATTTCACAGCTCTCAATACAACTTCAAACGAAAAATGTATAGTAGAATGCGAAGAAAAACTAGTTTTACTCTGAAAAATTTGATTAATGTGTGCTGTTTTAAAGCGATTTCCTATAATGAAAGCACCATATCCATAGGCTTATGTATTGTGTATTTAAACTAATGTCTTGACGCGGTAGACTGAAACAGGGAATGAATTCGCAATGCTAAGCCATTTCCACGTCTTCACGTTTGAGCATACTCGGCAGTGAATAGTCTATCTCTGCGAATTCGCCAAATCGCTGCGCGATACCTCGTGAACAACTGAAGCGTGTACAATGAATGCTGTGAATCTTTACAATGTGTTTATTGATTAGAAAATGTGAACTTCTGAGGTCAAGAAATCACGTGGCACCGGACTGATAATTACAATCAGCACACCTGTTTCGGTTTTGTTTAAATAACCTTAATCCAAAGGTTGTCCGTAGGAGATTGAATAAGTTGTATATGTGATTCGACGGAGTATGCGTCCAGCCCCAAAAATTGCAAAGTAAGCATTAATGCCAAAATTTTGCAGCCGCCGGAAATTGATGTGGGTACACATTTGAGCGGAAAAACGTATTCGTTTATTAAATATGATTATTAACTTTCTGTGTGGTTGGTTCCATGTCAAATTCACCGCAGTTGAATTTAAGGGGAGCAAAAGCGAGCGTTCACCGAGCATTATCTAACAGCTGTTTCAAAGTTCACAATGCATTTACCATCTGTTCACGATTTCATGCTGACGTTATCTGATAACGGGAAATAATTCGAATCCAGTAATAAATTGTTGGCAAAATAGCTACGCACAACAAAATTTGTTCGTGTTTTCGGTTTTCACATTCCAACTCGATTCAGCTCCCTAACCGAAACTAAACTCAGCTCCTCATCTGACGTATAATTTCAGCCGACACGAGAATGGGCTATTTTACGGAGGACATGAGCCGCACAGCGATACGTTGTTTCATTCGCTTGCCTCGAAATAGGCACGCAATCACTCTTATTTTCGCTTCTTAGAGTTGTTTGAGGCTGGAATTTTTCGAATGAAGCATGGATGTATGAAATCGCAAGTCTGATTCAAGTGATGTGCCGCGCAGACATAGACTACACGGATCCAACGATTGAACAGTCATACTTGGACATATTCTAAAGTGTTTGTCAAGGAATCGCTTCGCAAAATCTCATAAACAGCGGAATGCAATGCGAGTAGTCACATCTCCCACTCTTAAACTCGTTTGATTGCTTGATCATAATGTACTCGCCGTGCAGAACATTATAACCAGATTCACACACATGCTTAGCCGATATACTCTGCGACCGGTTTCGCGCTAAGGCAGTACATATGATTGACATATTCAGCTGATACATTGTCAATGGTTATTTAGCAACCAATTTGTTAGTGGTTGTATAAATCATGCGGCGGAACAATCTAGGTAGTTCGTGAACTGATTGTGGCTTTTATCGCTAATGTTGAGGCATTAAGATTGGACAATAAATCAGTAGATTGGTATCATGCTCAGCGGAGTTCGTTTCATTCCGCTTCGATAAAACAAACTCCCAGAGCCACGAGAACTCAAAGGCAGAAAGGGAAATTAACCATGGACAGTTTGGAAAAGCACGATTATCGCGAAACACAGAATGACTGGTTTCAAGGTTTTGTATTTGATGTTGTAGTGATCAGTATATTCACGACAGCATTTACATTTTCAATATAAAGCACATGACATGGTTTCAAACAAATGCGGTTCCCTGTGGTTCGTGCATTTTGAGAAGTGCCGTATTCGAGGTGGAATCAAAAATGTTGGCACAGATATGTGTATACTGTGTAAAATGTCTATTCGCACTATACCTAATTAACACTATCACGATATTGAAACCCCGTGGAAGAATCGGTTCTCAAATATGACAATGTTGCAATACATGCTGCGATTACGCAACCCGATACTTGGCAAATGTTTTCACATTCAAATTCACAATGACGTTATTTCTCACATTAACTCAGCTAGTTGATGTTGTTGCTCGTCTCATTCAGACAATGTTGGCCGTAGAGATACCTCACACGCGTACGAAGATCTCACGATGCACAGCGTTTGACAAGACTCAGCTGGTTGCAAACAGACAAGTTATCGTTAAAACCACGTACCGAATAGTCATGCTAGAAAGACAACCGAACGAATACTGAAATGTTAAGCGGCTATTATGATATAGGGATTTCTGCATAGTTGTTCAGTCTAGTGTATAATCGTTTCTATTTCTCATATCACTACGTTATTCTGTGTTTCACCAAACGAAATCAAACTAATCGTAACTGAAATGATCATGAACTACGCAGGTGATTGGGTGAAAAACGTTGATTTCTTTCCAAAGCAAATATGATTTTGTATGGTTAACACCCTATGTTGATTTAGCAAAACGGTATAGAACACCCAACAAAACGTGAAATTATTTCGTTGCTCAAAAGATTACTAGTACGAGACCGGAAACTATCCGGCACTTCAGAAACGTTTCTGTCACCGTCTGGCTACCATACACTTTCCAAACATAAAGCTGTCAATAAAAAGATTTACGACCCAAGTGCATGAATGTTGTTAGTGGATGAGTGTAAAACAAGCACGTTACCCAAGCAACATGGCGGGAAATTGACGGCGTTCACATAGAAAGGCATGATGTTCTGTGAGTGCCGAAAGGTTAGCTGACGCCCAAGAGAAGAAGTATAAAAGTACAACCAATGCAAAGATTTTTCTAATAATTTCAAGGAAATAGCGTAGTGCATGCAGTTGACGGTTGGACCGAACACAGGCATTGTGGATACGAGCGTACGAATCACAATAGCCTGATGTTTTTCTATTTTGATGAATGGTATAACAAGTAGTTAAGTTAGGGAATCCGACAAGAAAGAAGCATGAAACGGTTGGACTACTCCGATACAACTTAGTCCATAGAAGGGCTAGAGAGGATCGACAACAAAAATCAGGAAATTGGCGATCGCTTTTAACAAGGTCAGAATTTTGACGCCCACATAACAAGCCAGGTTGTCTAACAGCTGATCAGCCGACACCAGATATGCAACTAACCGTGAAGGTTTTCAAAGCGAAATCTTATAAATTTCAATTTTGGGTGTAACTAAGTGACAAAAAGCTTGGTTTGAACATTTTCAATAAATCGGTCATTAGCACAGATATCGAGAAACGGAAAGAATACGATTCTGACGCTGTTCTGCTGCAAATATTTTGAGTTGGACATTCTGGGAAGTAGCATGAGCGGGAAACTAAAAAAACAACTCTCACAAGGTCGTGCAGATGATGCAGTCAACAATGCCACAGTTGAAAAATTTTCCGAATATATGCACACTATTCAGTATGCATCATGGTAATTCAACTCGGTTAGTGAAACTGAATGGCCTCTAGTTTTGTTTTCAAGCCTTGGGCCTGCGATTTCCAAGCATTGTACTATCGTTCGAATACATGCGAAGCTAGAATTGATGTCTGCGAGGTCTGACCACTGTGGACCCACTAAATATATTGTTGCTTAGTAGTTCGGGAAGGTAAAACACTTTTGTCATCTCCTAACTTTCCGATTGTCTAACAATTGATGTGAACTGGAACACACGGGTGTCCAAGCAAGACCCACAATGTTTCACAGATTGCTTCTCGGTGAGAATCGTTCATCTGGAGATCTCATCTCAATCCCGCTAAACACAAATAAAAAAGCGGATTCTAGGTGAGTTGTCGAAACAATAGAGTCACCAAACGTGAGAACAGTCCCCATATTGTGTTACTCTTAATACCAGGCGTCGAACACACGGCCAGATTAAACCGTGTATCATTAACCAGTATCTGGGACACCATCTTTTAGGCGACACGAGTCGTGGGATGACAGCATTGAATCTAAATATTGATGGATTAAAGCATGGTAAAAAAATCATGTACGCTAAAAAATACATCGAGCTTAAGAACGCTTATTGGCGTTCACCGGAGAATTAAACAGAATCCCGTGGGGCACCATTTCACGTTTATCTGAAAAGTAAATGAGTCTATACAAACGAATACTTGAGAGCTTTGTATAACCAGATTGGCACAGTTAACCAAAATACAATTGAATGTATGTTTACCTAGAATATAAAAATGACCGAAGCTATCAGGATGGAAGCAAGAGCACAAGACTGTCTGCTTCCATCCACACTGAACTTCAGTTGCAGAATTGCTCACGGAGCAAACATAAAAGAGACAGGATGTTAGCCTCCATCAGTCAATGTCAATCTTGTATGTGCATCACAAGCGTATGAAAAGTTCAAAGCGCTTCCAATCAGTAAACAGTACGGAGTGGGAAAAAACAATCTCTCTCGCAGAGCTAACAGCAATCGACCGGATTTGCACACCATCGACGTGATCTACGTTCAACAGCTGAAAGCAATATCTGCTAGTCCCAAGACTGGAGATGACGCTCTACACCATTGCTCCAACTAAGCGGTCAAGAGAAAATTCATCTTAACTAGTAGGGTCGACGTCAACAGCTGCCCCATCTCTTTTGCATACGAACTTGTACTGCAAGAGCGGCCGTCCAAAGGTCGACCTCTTGATTTCAACTAGCTACAGAGTAGATCTTTTGGAATATTGCATTTTTCATTCGGTACACATGACCCACAAGTAGTTAAGCAGGTGTGGTGAAAGATGTTATCTACACTGACGGCCCTAAACAACTTGGAAAAGAATTTAGGGTCAGGCTACTGGGATAGATAATGGAGCGCGATTAAGTATCAGAATATTGAAATGTCCAGCTGACAGATGCAAATGCCATTCTCGTCCCGCCAGCAATACCTATATGAATACCTATTGCGCAGAGCAGAATTCATCATCATTACAGACAGCAGTACAAATGCTTACCTGCCACCAACCAGAAAGTACAATCCGTAAAAGATGGGGAGGGTAGCACTTTAAATAGCTAGGATTCTATAAAGAGTAAGCACAACCAACTGGGTAGAGGTGCGACAAGCTCGCTGGGACATGCATTCACAAAAGTTTCGTGAAACGGTCGAGCGGTATCATCATGGCAGCTTTCCTTGCGGCTTTCACTGTCATGCATCTAAAAGCTTTTCTGCGTCACCGCTTGACAACATACCAATGGTACACACTCCAAGACATGCTAGTGCAAGACCTCCATTGACACTGTTTCGGTGCCATATCCTGAACGCGAACTATCCCTTGTCGATATCTATGCGCGGGACACCAGCTGGAGACGTGCGCTGCGCTGACTTTGGAAACGGCTAATAGGGTTTTTAAACTGCTATTCCCTGTTACGGTTTGGGGCCACCCCGAGATTTACGCCAATCAGGATGTGGCGTCGCAAAAAGAATCTGTTTCGGAAGTCGGTGGTCCGGCATCCGTAAAACGTGACCCAACCAGGAAATTGCCTGATACAGTCACTCAAAGTGCATATCAAAATGCTATTTCTTCGCAGAAAATTGAAATAATGACTTATAAAGGAAAATCTTAATGGTGTCAATGATGGTCAGTAATTTCAATAGCTGGACTTTTAACCCTTTCATGCCTGAATTATTTTCTAACCCGAAATAAAATATTTTTTCTTCGGAAACGAGTTGCACAGGCGTGAAATAACACAAATAATATAAAAAGTTTGTGATATTCACATAATTGAGAAAATAACAAAATGTAACCAATTGGTTACATCCGGCATAAGTCAACAGTGTACGATTTTGGTGACTTCTGCAGGATGTAACATAAAGGTTACATCTATTTAAACGCAACACATTTCGAAGATTTTCTGATTTATTCCAATTTTTTTACACAAT
Organism: Atriophallophorus winterbourni; assembly: GCA_013407085.1. Taxonomy (NCBI): domain Eukaryota; kingdom Metazoa; phylum Platyhelminthes; class Trematoda; order Plagiorchiida; family Microphallidae; genus Atriophallophorus; species Atriophallophorus winterbourni. The sequence goes on from JACCGJ010001226.1 coordinate 31,195, forward strand.
GTCTTTGTAGGCATGACTAAGTTTATACTGGAACAAAATTTATAATAACTGAGACTTTCACACGATTTTTATTCGGCTCACAAAACTGCGAATTGTGAGGATACGTTCGAAACCCGTATCAGCATATACTTTCTCTTTCACTGTGGAGAAGTCAATGATGATTGCGAACAAAGAAGAAAACCACGCTGCAGTTGACAAAATTCTGTATGCCGCCGTGCAAAAAAATTCCGAAAATTCAGTTAGAATTAGCTTAAAATGACTGGCGAAGTTCATGTAACCAAAAGGTTACATCCGTCCTGAAAGGGTTAAACATCCTTTGTAGGGGATTTTAGCGACATAACAGATTCCTCAACTACTCTTCGCGTCTGGTGTTTCGTCAAGTGAACTAATACTTCACTGGAGGGAACGTTTTAGCGTGCACAGTGAGGTATGAACACAGCCGGTGCCACATGGATTCAACGGAGATGGAGAACGACTAATGTTCACATCTCACCGCCCTTACTCACCATAACCTTTTGAACATCGGACGAGTGCTAAACGAAGTTGCACTATGAACCCGTTGATAAATAAAGTTGTTGAAAAGAATCGCAAGCTGATTCCATGTTAAGCGCTCATGATGAAAATGAGCAAAAAAAACAGTTTTGTGCTCCCACCAAATTTTACTGTCTCAAACGGATGACAGCAAAGCGTTGTGGTTTGAAAGTGCAGGGAATGCGAGTATAACATTACGTTGGTCAGTGATGGGATGTCTTTTGACACAAATTGGATTTCGTACAACCCACAGTACACGGATGTGCAATCTTGCAGTACTTCTGTGCTGTGCGCTAACATCGTGCTAAATTGATTGGCCACGGGTAGTGAGCTGCATGCTGAAACACGCTGGAGTCTCACTACCATCTTTATCTTTATTTCTATTTCCCCCCATATCTGTCTAGGCCTGGGCAACCTGACAGTAATATCGCCCACGTGCAGTCTCTGACTGTGCGGCACTTTGCCTGGATCAGGCTTGTGCTTTCATACCATACCATATATACAGTACAATAACATAAACAAGATTATTTTCATTGTATTTACAACATCCAAAATCAAGAAAACATCATTGTGGTAAAATACCAAAAGAATCGAAAAATTTGTAAAAACGAAAGGAGTAAAACGCACCGGGTTGAAATGGAACGCGATACAAGATTGCCTAATCAATTTCTGAATCATCAGTTTCTTCGATAACAGATTTCTGAAATGAGAAAATGCTGTGAACCACTAGGATAACATATTCAGAAACCGGTAGTGCTGTGTAAGGGATATGAGCACCACAATACTTTGGTCTTTTATATGCGCTTCGAGCGTTTGGCCAGGAATCACTTCTGTATTTAAACATCGTGGTTCTTTGTAAGAACCCTATATAACAGTGTCATACAAGTTCAACTTTGTTTACCGCTTTTCCACTGTTTCAACGCTCACTGAACCTGATCTTACTGTCTTCACCTGATGACGGCAAACAGCCTGAAACCGGTAGTGGTGTGTAAGGGATGGGGATGTGAGCACCACAATACTTTGGTCTTTTATATGCGCTTCGAGCGTTTGGCCAGGAATCACTTCTGTATTTAAACATCGTGGTTCTTTGTAAGAACCCTATATAACAGTGTCATACAAGTTCAACTTTGTTTACCGCTTTTCCACTGTTTCAACGCTCACTGAACCTGATCTTACTGTCTTCACCTGATGACGGCAAACAGCCTGAAACCGGTAGTGGTGTGTAAGGGATGGGGATGTGAGCACCACAATACATATTCAGATGAAGTTTCTGCAGAATTTTTCTAGATGAATGTTTCGAGAATTCGACATTAGTGTATATAGTATAACGTTGTACAAATCAGAGTCGTGAAGGTTGAGCAATTATTAGAATTGCACTTACCCAACCACCCCGTTCGAAAACCCAATCGGCGTACCAGCGAAGAAAGAAAGTCACGGTGAAATCTTTTATTCGTTTCGCGCTGGCTCGACAATGACTCATCTCGTCCAATGCGGTAGCCCTCAAGGATTGCTCCCACACATCTTCACGATTCGAGGTAGACTCTCTGGAAACAATTAACAATTACAAACAATTGGGAGTTGGAATCGTGAGAGAATGAATAAAAACCTACGCGTTAAAAGTGTTATCCGAGGCAGCGGTGGTGTATTTTTCACGAAGAGATTCCAAATGCACAAAATGTGTTTGCATTAAATGCCGTACAGCACATCGGGATAAGTAGTAGAGAATTGAGATTTGCCGCCAGCTGGGTCGACGAGTCAGTATTTTTAACAGGTCAGCTTCAAAATAGGCGTAGTCCACTCGAGCGATGAGACAGTCGAGGAATTCCGTGCAAAGTTCAATCTTTAAAAAAACAGTAATGTAGGTGTCATGAATAAGCGGGTAAATAGAAAAGAGTTTAAGGAATAGACAGGCGACGCGATTCGTTAACAGCATGCTGCAGATCTCCCATGAAGGGTATGCAGTCATCGACATCAGAGACAAAATTAAGCGAAAAACCGGTGGCATCATACTTACCAGTACGACTGAAAATACACGGCGACTTAAACAATATGGAGTTTATAGTAGGGTACGCACAAAAGCCTTGAGATGTCAATCCCATACTTTAACATAAACATGCATTCAATCATGTATTGTAAGTGAATAGAGCGGTAGCTGCACGAAAGCTTTTTTGTGACAATCGTTTCTCGCCAATTTACGTAACAACACAAAAGATTTTTTTGACGCTCCTGAAAGATATCAGAAGAAGTAAGCTGATTCGGAGTCATATGTCACATACAAAAAGAATCAAGACACGAATGGATCACTGGGCAGGCGGGTAACCAAGAAAAAAGAGCATATTTTCTCTCAAAGATGATTAATGCAACCCACAGTCTCATGACACAAACGGTCCGTCGAAGGACATCTGTATTTCTAACAAGATGTTATCACAGCGCGCAATCGTGCGTATTAAAGAAGTGGTGAGTATAACAAACCGGTGGACATCATTCGCTAGGATCTGCGGAGTTTTAAGGCTAACATACAACTTAGTTGAGTGTAGATGATCTGCACGTAACAATAAAACGGGCTCAATACAAAGGACGAAAAACATAACTTATCGTCAGAAAGTATCAAAAGGTTTACCTTGTGACGATTTTCCAAGCGCTTGGCCTGCGCCAAAAGTGAATGCTTCAAAATATTCGAGTGTAACTGTTTGCCCAAAGGACTGGACAACTCAGAGACGCGTTTGTACGCATCCGCCTTGGCTTCCCACATGCGCAGTCGTGATTCCAACTCCTCATCGGAAATCTGATTCATGATGCGTTGCGACAAAGCATTGATCATTTGTGCGACGATAACATAAGGAACTTGATCATCCCCGGCACAATTGACCCCAGATTTCCGGGTGGTGTTTGTGGGAAGGGTGGACGATTTGTTTGAAGACGGTAACTGGGATCCGTTCATGGGACGAATGGAATGCGGCAAAGTGTCCGTGAGATATGGCGAATCATTTGATGTGTCACTAGTCTCGTTGAACTGAGAAGCAGCAAATGGAACAAAAATTAGCTCAGGAAAATACGAATGAGGAAATTTTGTTATAGCACAGACACAGCACTTCCAAAACTCGTCATCGACCCCAAACCCGTTCGCACCTGGCGTCGGCGGCAAGGTGGTCAAGTGAAAACCTGGCTGTCAACTGTGAAAGAGGATGTAGACACCCTGGGTCTGCGTACCGTCTACGGAGTTCGCAGGTGGGAACGAGACTGGATCACGATCTGCAACGATCTCGCCTCCGATCGACTTGCGTGGGCTGGTGCGATCCGAGACATCAATGAAGCCGGCTAATCCACCCATGGAGCCAGCC